>CAUYQG010261047.1:0-65599 GCA_963574415.1 Tarsius wallacei | reverse complement strand
TTCACTTATTCTCCATTCTCACGCCTATTCCTCTCCCCTGTCTTCCTTCCTGGGATTTCCTATATGTCCCTAGATTTTTTAGTATCTCCAAAAAAACACGGAACTTTGTCTTTTGTGTTTATTTATTTATTTATTTATTTTTTTTTTTTGAGTTGGAATCTCACTCTGTTGCCCAGACTGGAGTGCGGTGGCCACTCCTGGCCACCGCAGCCTTGACCTGCTGGGCTCCTGCGATCCTTCTGCCTCAGCCTTCCAAGTAGCTGGAACTACAGGCGCGCGCTACCATGCCTGGCTCATTTTTTGATCTATTGTAGAGATGAGGTCTCCCCAAGTTGCCCAGGTGCATCTCGAACCCAGGGGCTCAGGCATTCCACTCACCTCAGCCTCCCAAAGCGCAGGATTACAGGCTGAGCCGCTGAGCCCGGCTTGTGTGTTTATTAAATGTTAATATCTTTAAGTAGTAATATGCCATAAAAAATTTTCACCTTTTACACTCAACTCCAAGAATTGTTTAGAGGTATCCACGTTACTTTTTGCCAGTGATTCTCAACTTCACTATGTAACAGAATCACTGGAGGAGCTTTTGAAAAATAATGATACCTGGACCTCCATTCCAGTTATTCTGATTTAACTTTTCTAGAGTGGAGGCCAAGCCCCAGGTCGTTCTAAAGTACAGCCAGGACTGAGCACTGCTGCCCAATTCAGTGCTGAATACAAATCTAGCTCATTGGTTGGGTGGGACTTCCGAAGCAAGAAAAAGACCTAGAGTTCATTTTTTTCTGGCCTCAGCAAGTCCCTACAATAAAATCACCCTACAGGCAGTGTTAAAAGGAAAAAGAAGAGAGGAGATGGCAACTTGCAGCCTAAGGGGCATGTAAAAAAATGGCAGAAACCAGACCACCCACTCAGCCCCATCTGTAAGAGTCACGGAACAAGGCACTGATTTGTCTGTTTGTCCATTTAGTCACCCGGTATACACTGAGCACCTCTGTGTGCCAGATATTCTAAGTACACAGAATACAACAGTGAAGAGAGCAGACACGCAATGGCTTTCAAACTGTTGAAATGCAGCTTCTCAGGTCCCATTTCCAGGGCTGCTGATCTAGCAGGTGCAGGACTTGGCTCAGAAATCTGCATATTGAACAATGGCAACAGGTGATATTGATGCCTATGGTCCTGGCATCCTTTGAGGAAAATTAGTCCAACCAGTTTATGAGAATCAGGTTAAGCATGTTTGGTAAACTTACCCCATCCTGCCCCCACCCAGTATTTTCTAAAAGAGCAGAACCCCCGTTTCCCAGTTGGCTTCAGCAACGGCCTTGGAATCCTCTTCCTTCTGCCAGACATCCCTCTGCACACCACCAACAATCAACTCATTGTTGTGTTACCTGCATTGCACAGTTGCTGTAGAGGCACAATCACATCTAACCCCTACAAAAACTCTAGGAGGGAGGTCTTGCCCTTCAGAGGAGAAAACTGAGGATCATGTTTGTTAATTGATTTTCCCGAGGCCCTGTCTCCAGGATTGAACCCCATGTCCCTCTGCTTCAAAAGCCATGTTGCATAGGGCTCTCTAGAAGGCTAGGACAGTCCTCACTCATTCCGCTGTTCTTGGAATGTCCAACCACACTAACGGATGGCTGTTCCAATCACCGTCACTGAGCCAGTTATTAGCTGGATGCTACATTCTTTCCATACACAAAGTATACACAGGACGCCTTCTCATCTGGCGTTAACTGGCACTGGTAGTTGGTTGGCTCGCTGGAAAAACGTAGCTAAAGCTGGGAATCATTAAAAGGTGATGTATATATACAGTATTTTATTTTAACCTAAAACATATAAATGGACATTCATGAACCAGACTTTTGATGTAGAGCCAAAGCATTTCCTTTGACTTTAAGTTCTCTGATTGTAGTTCCAGTATTCTTTCTAACATAAACTACATTATAACATATATACTAGGATTTCTAGTTTTTATTTTCTTAAAGTAAAATATGTTCACCTTCTAAAGACGTCTAGGTGTAAAATTTTATTTAAAAATATATTCTAGGAATTTGTTGTTAAATTTTGAATATACAAATAAGTTAATAGAGTGGCAAAACAAACATTAAATATACATTGCCTAATTGAAACAACTGTTAACATTTTACATATTTGCCTTATTTCTCACACTATATTTAGATCTGCACCAAAATTCATTTAACTATTATGTATTTACACTGTTTTTGCTAAACATTTGGAAATGAGTTGCAGACATTAGGACACTTCACCCCTAAATACATGGGCATGGACCTCCTGAGAATGAGGACAGGTCTCTATATCATTTTCACACTGTGGAAAATAATGATATCTTTATAATAGCATCTGATATCTAGCCTTTAAAATTCCCCAACTGTCGCAAGATTGACTTTATAGTTCTTATCTTGTCAACCAGGATTCAGTCTTGGTTCATGCATTGTATTTGGTATTGCATTTTTTGGATCACCTTTTAAAATTTCCTTCTTAATAGTGACTTTGGAAGAATTCAGGTCATTCTGTACAGTATCCAGCATTTTAGATTTATCTGGTTGTTTTCTCATAGTACATGGTTTCTCTTTACCCTGCATTCACTGTAAACCGGATTGTTTTTGAAAGCTTGAATAAATTCAGGTTACACATTTTGAGCAGAGTTTTTCACTGACAGTGCTGCGTACTTTGAATGGCATCACACCTTTTGCAGGTCTTTTTGGCAAACAAATGTGAGTATTTATCTTGGGGGCATACCTGGAAGTGAAATCGTTGGGTCATAGGTAAGCAAATGTTCAGTTTTCCCAAGTGGTTGTGCCAAAGTATGCCTCTACCAGCAGTATATGGGCATTCCAGTGGCTCCATGTTCTCACCAACATTTAAAATGTTCATTCTAGGAAGTTTGTGATTTCAAGTAGTCTTCTCCTGATGGCCTTGAACTTATCGTGTACTTATTTTTTATTTAGATATAAAGTGCTTAATTACTTTGCCCATTTTAAAAATTGACTTGTCTGTCTTTCTTAAAACCTTATTTGTAAAATTGGATGTGAGTTATGTATTGATTATATATTTAAAACATCTCTGACTCTATTGTTTGCATTTTCACACCATAATGGTTCCCTCTGATGAACATAAATTCCTAATTGTAATATACCCAGATTTTTCAATGAATTTTGTTGTTTAGTGGTTTTGTGTCTCATTGCAGAAATCTTTGCCTACCCCCAATATCATGAATATTTGTTATCTTCTAAAAATTATATATTTTTTCACATTGATGTTCACAATTCACCTGGAATTAGTTTTTTTAGTATGGTGTGAGACAGGGGTCAATATCATCTTTTCCACGTGACCAGAACATTTTATTAGAAAGATCGTCCTTTTTCCACTGCTTTACTATATTCCCTTTGTCATAAATCAAGTGTTTATATATGTGTGGGTCTCTGTCTGGACTTTATTCTGTTTCATTGGTTTGTATTTTTATGCCAAAAATGCCATACTTTTTAAATTGTTATAGCTACAAAACTCTTGATATCTAGTAATATATGAACTTGTTCTTTCTCTTCAAGATGGCTTTAGTTGTTGGGGGAGGAGTTTGCATTTCTGTGTATATCTTAGAAAGCAACTTGGTAATTTCCTATAAAAGCTACTAGATTTTTATTAAGAATGCATTCTATTTATGGCTCAATTTGGGAAGAAGTCATGGTATATTTCTACTTATTTAGATCTTGTTTAATTTATTTTTATAATGTTTTATAGTTTTGATAAGTTCACTATTTATTCTAATATTTGTAGATTATTTTGGATGTTCTAGGTACACAATAATATCATATGTGAATAATGGTCATTGCTTCCTTTTCAACTAATATACATTTTATTTATTTTTCTTGACTTATTGCAAATGCTAGGTCCTCCAATACAATACTGAATGGTGCTGATACAATGGTCATCTCTAGCATTTCTTCTTCAACCCCAATCTCAAGAAAAAAGCTTTTCAACAGTTTACCATTAAACATAGAGTTTGCTATAGGTCTTTTAAAAAGTAGACATTTATCAAATTAAGGAAGTTTATTTCTAGTTAGCTATGAATCTTTTAAAGCCTTGAATTGGTATTAATTTTTATCAAATATTTCTCTACATCTATCAATATGATGATCTGATTTATCTTCTCTTTTCTATTAACATACTAAATTTTATCATTGCTTTTCTAACATTAAATCAGCTGTGCTTTGTTGAGAGAAAGAAACCAATTTGGTCATGACGTCTATCTCTTTTGTGTGCATTTTAAAAATAATTTGTTTAAAATATTATCATGTAGAACGACTAGATCCTTTCTTATAATATCTTTTTCAGATATCAAGACTCACTGGTCTAATAGAAGTTGTGAAGTATCAATTCTGTTTCTATGCTCTGAGAAAGTTTAACATTAGTGTTATTTCTTTCTTGAATGTTTAGAATAATTTTTCAGTGAAACCATCTGGGCCTGATGGCTTTCTGGCCCTTAATTTTTCTTTATAGGAAGACTTAAGTCATAGATTTGCTTTCTAAATAAATGTAGGATTATTTGGATGTTTATATCTTCTTGTGTTTTGCTAGTGATTTATCAATTCTACCCCAGTTGACAAGTTTATTCATAAAAAAGTTTATATATAACATATTATTGTCTTTTTAATGTCTGTCTCCTTGTTTATACTAGTTATGGTGTTTTGTCTTCCTTTTTCTTTTAATTATTTTTATCTGGGGGTTATCAATTTTAATAGGCTTTTCAAGAGCACAAATTTTGATTTTGATGATTATTTTCTTTTGAAAGTTTATTTTCCATTTAATTAATTTCTGCTCTTATCTTTATTGTTTTCTTCCTTCTACTTTCTTTGGATTTCATTTGCTGTCCTTTTGCTAACCTTTTGGTAAGTTTTTAACCATTGTACTTTGGCTTTTCTTCTCTCTCAATCATATATATATGTTTTGTTTTGTTTTGTTAAGAGAGAGAGAAGGATGAGGAAGTCTTTTTAGTGGTGTAAATGTTCTCATAGTTCTGCCTCCCAAGACTCCACAATCCCTGAGATTTGTTGCAGAGTTTCCCAAGGCCTCTGCCTTCCCTTTCCACATCCTAGGAGAGGATCGTCATGGAAATTTGTTTCCCAGGACTAGTGGGTCAAGTCCTTTCCTGGATTTAAGATTTTGCAAGTCACTGGAGGAAGAAACATCAGTGAACAAATGGATGGCAGGTAGACATCCCATTATCATTCAATTATAAATACTTTCTAATTTCCAGTGTTACTTTTTTAAAATTTGACCCATGGATTATTTAGAGGTATACACAGGACTTTTCTTGGCTTCTTTGTAAATTTCAGGTTTAATTATACTGCCATCAGAAGACATTCTGTAGGTGATTTGAATTATTTCAAATGTGTTGAGTCATGTATTATAGCTCAGCAGATGGTAAATGTTCCACATACATTTTTTAAAAGTACGTTCCTTGGTTTTGAGGTGCAATTCGCTATATATGACAAGTTTGTTAATCATGCTGAAATATTCTATATATTACTGACATTTTGTCTTCTTGTTCTATTAATTGATACTCTGTTGTTAGTTGTATCAAAGTTAAGATTATGCATTTCAAATGGAATGTATCTTTTATTATTTCAAAACACTCCCTTCATCTCTAATAATATTTTTGCCTTAAAGTCTGTCATAGGTTAGTGTCTACACAGTATATGCGCCTCTATCCTTTTACTTTCAAACTTTCTGTATTCTTGCAAGCAGTCTGACAATATGTGTGTGTGTGTGTGTGTGTGTGTGTGTGTTTGTGTGTGTGTTTTGGAATGTCCTCGTATAGCATCAGATTGACATATGCCAAAAAATTTGTGTTTTAAAGGAAAAAATCTATTCTAACCCGGGCTTGGTGGCCTAGCCTGTAATCCCAGCACTTTGGGAGGCTGAGGTGAGTGGATTACCTGATCCCCCGGGTTGGAGACCCGCCTGGACAACTTGGTGAGACCTCATCTCTACAATAAATCAAAAAATTAGCCGGGTGGTAGCGCACGCCTGTAGTTCCAGCTACTTGGAAGGCTGAGGCGGAAGGATCACCGGAGCTCAGCAGGTCAAGGCTGTGGTGGCTGGGAGCATGCCACTGCACTCCAGTCTGGGCAACGGAGTGAGACTCCAACTCAAAAAAAAAGAAAATCTATTTATATTATTTTAGTCTTCATAAAATACTATTTTTTATGGCCATGCATATGGTCCATCTTTATGAGTATTTTATGAGCATTTGAAAATAATGTATATTCTGCTGCTAATGTTGGGTATTCTATGAATGTCAGTTAAATCAAGTTGTTTGTGTTAAGTGTTCTATTCTATATTTCTACTGATACTTTGTCTGTATATTATATCAATTACAGAAAGAAGAGTTTTGACATTTCCAATTACAATTGTGGATTTATTTCTTGCAGTTCTGTCAGTTTTTGCTTCATGTATTTTGAATAGCTGTTATTGGGTACATGCACATTTAGGATTGTTGTCTTCCTGATTAAGTTAACCCTTTGTCATACTGAGGTGTTCCTCTTTATCTCTGGTAATAATCTTTGATATGACATATCTGTCAGATGTTGATACTGCCACTCCAGTTTTCTTATGACTAGTTTCTTTTTATCCCATCAATATAAGAAATTGATTGATTTTTAAATATTAAACCGACCTTGCATTCTTGGTTTAAACCCCACTTGGTCATGATATATTATATGTTTTACATATTGCTAGATTTAGTTTGTTAACATTTGTCAAGGGCTTATGATTAGAGTTTGAGTTTAGATGGCATATCTTTATCCTTTTTTTAAAATTTATCTGTATCTTTACATTGAAAGTGAATTCCTTTTAGACAGAATATAGTCAGACCTTGTGTATTAAATTTTTCCTGATAACCTCTGCTTTTTTATTTAGAGTGTTTGGACCATTTGCATTTAATGTGATTTTCTGTGTAAATTTAAATCTACCATCTTGCTATTTGTTTTGTTTATCATGTCTGTTGTTTCTTTTTTTCTCTTTTTCTGCCTTCTTTTGGGTTAATCCAGTGTTGTTTAGGGTTCTATTTCATCTTCATTATTGGTTTACTGGCTACTTTTTTATCCCCACCCACCATGGTTGCTGCAGGGTTTGTAATACATGGCTTTCACTTATTACAGTCTGTCTTCAAATATGCCACTTCCTGTATGGTATGTGAAATTTGCAATAGTATCCTCCCATTTTTGCCCACTCTCTTCCTCTGTGCTCATGTTGTCATATACAATATATTCACAAAATAGCTTTTTAAACAGCCTTTTGTACTAATTCTGTCATCTCTTAAAAATTTGAGTTTGTTTATATTGACTCATTTTCTTGGAGGCTGTGTCATTTTTGCTGGTTTTTTATATGTCTGGTAATTTTTGATCAGATGTCAGATCTTGTGATTTGTTCATTGCTGACTGTAATGTTGTATTTCTTTAGAGAGTATCCACTTGACCCTTTTGAAGCTTATTTTTAATCTCTTTTAAAGTGAGTCTAGAGTGGCCTAGAGCTAATTTAGAAGCACTCCTAAGGAGTATTTTCATTGAATGTCCTCTATTCAAGTAAGTCAAGTCACTCTGCTTTAGCTGGTTGCAACTTAAACAATTCCCAGACCTGTGGAATTCTGGGACCACTTGGCGTACACTTCCTGTTGAGTGTTATTTTTCCGGAAGATGTTGTACAGTTTGGTGGTATTTCACTCTGCATATGCACAGATGGCTGTTCAGCTAGAGATTCAAGGAACCCCTGTGCAGGTTTCTGAAGCTCTTCTTCTGTGTCATCTTCTCTTGGATATCGTGCCCTGCAGATTCCAGCCACCTTGGCCTCCCTGACTTCTCATCTCTTTCTCCTCAACTCATTGAGATTGCAGGCTCTGTTTGGATTTCATGTCTCTGTGTCACAGTTTGGAAACAAATTCCAGGCAGAAAGCCTGGGTGTTGACAGGGCTCACTTTATTTTTTTCCTTTTATCAGGTGTCACAGTCCTGCACTACCTATTTTCCATTGTCCGAAAATAGGTGCTTCTCAGAGTTTGTCCAGTCTTCTAGTTGTTTGTACCAGGAGTATAATTTTTGACCCTCTTGTTCAGAAATGACATCATAGCTTTTGAAGTTTCTCAGATCTCCCCATAAAGATAGGCAAAAAAGAACTGTAAAACCAAAGACCCACGGACAACATCTATAACAAAACTAGATGGCTGGGCATTCCTGTGACCTTCCCAGGGTGAGTGGATGGTGCTGAATCACTGATGCCTGGAAGAGCTATGTGACATCATCATAAGTGCAGGAAGAAACAGGGAAAGGCAGCTAAGCTTCTGATACCTTGAGATACAAAGGTCATGTCTGGACTCAGGAGTGAGCTTGAAAAGGCCCTCACTAGCCAGAGAGGACCATCTGAGGATCAGTAGCTACAGTGAATTGAAACAGCAAATATATTTAAATTTGTGAGTTTCAAATGACACTTAAAAACAAAACAACAACAACAAAAAGTACTTTACTGGCCAGGAGTGGTGGCTCGTGCCTATAAAGCCCAGCTATTCGGAAGGCTGAGGCAGGAGGATCACTTCAGGCCAGAAGGTCAAGCCCAGTCTGGGCAATATAACAATACCCCCATCTCCACAAAAAAGTAAAAATAAATATAGTAAATTCATTTGTAGTGGATAGTAGGGAACCATCTCATTATTTTGAAAGCTGGCAAATATAAGAAATGAAACAAGCATTTATCCTGCCTTTCCTGTTTTTACCTAGAGTAAAAAAATAGTTGATTAGGTAAAGTTTATCTTTCTAGGTGTGTTCCAGCTCATAAATGAAAAATGAATGAAAACATTTAAAAGTCGTCACGTTGCAACCCCTGATGAATTAATGAGTCTAGGTAGTAATCATTCGTGGCTCCTAACTTCACAAAGGAAAAAATGACATGCACCTCCTGTGGAATCATACACCACTTAGGAAGTAGTCTTACAGAATCTGAGGAAAGAAAGTCCACCCTGAATCTATCAAGCTTGTTGATCAGACTACCACTCTAGAGAGTTACCAGACAGAGTACTCCACGGAAGACACCATGAAAGATACTACAGAGAAACAGTAGCAACACAGAGTGGGGTAACTCTAGGGTAAACAGTAGCCTTGGGATACATCTGGCTTGTTGTGTTTTTGTACAGCGTTTGAGCTTTAAGAATAATTTTTACATCTTTAAATGGTTGAAAAATTCCAAAGAATAGTATTTTGTGAGATGTGTAGATGATATGAAATTGCAGGTTCTGTGTTCACACAGTTCTGTTGAACACAGCTGTCTTGCTTATATGTTGATTGGCTGCTTTCGTACTACAGGGGCAGCAGAGACTGCACAGTCTACAGTGCCTAAAAGTCTCACTCTGGCTTTTTACAGAAAAAGCATCAATCCCTGATCGGTTTCTTCAACAAAAAATTGTAAGAAGAAAGATAAAAGGAAGAATCAGTGGTTTAAAAGAGACTCACGAGACATATCAATTAAGCATCATAATATGTGGACCTTATTTGGATCCTTATTCAAAAAACAAAACGTTTAAAAAAAAAACAAAAAACAGGCCAGTTGCGGTGGCTCAAACCTGTAATCCCAGCACTTTGGGAGGCTGAGGTGAGGAGATTGCCTGAGCCCACAGATTCAAGAACAGCCTGGGCAACTTGGTGAGACCTCATCTCTACAATAAATCAAAAAATTAGCCAGGCATGGTAGCATGCACCTGTAGTTTCAGCTATTTGGAAGGTGGAGGCGGAAGTATTACCTGAGCCCAGTAGGCCGATGCTGGGGTGGCTGTAAGTGTGCCACTGCACTCCAGCCTGGGCGACGGAGTGAGACTCCAACTCAAAAAAAAAAAAAACTCAAAAAATAAAACATTCAAAACAAGGTAATCAGAGAAATGTGACCAAAGATGTTTGATATTAAGGAATTGTTCATTTTTAAAGGTGTGATAATGGTTTTGTGATTGTGTTTTAAGATGATTCCTTAGCTTTAGAGATACATTCTGAAATATTTGCAGGATCTGGATTTGCTTCAGAATAATCCAGGGAGTGGGAGGTTATTGAGTGTGGGTGTGAGTGAAATAAGACTGGCCATGTTATGAAAGTTGTTGTAACTGGAAAATGGGTGCACAAGGGTCCATCAATACTTTTAATATTTTCTCTACTTTTACATGTTTGAAAATTTACATTACAGAGTTAAAAATAAATCTATTATTTCAAAATGAAAGTTTAGAAAAATCAGTTTAAAGACCATTTCCTCTGGGCCTGGTACCCATTGCTTCTTCCTGTGCTTCTGTGGAAACATGGAATGGCCACGTGGATTGTTATTGGTGGTATCATTGGCTCTTTGTTGACTTCCCCTAGATGATCAATTCCTTGAGTCCAGGGACCCTTTGACTTTGATCTTTAGGATCTTTGTGATCTTTGATCACAGGACCTGGCCTGTAATCTGGCACATCTGAGATCCTTAGTAAATATTTCTGGAAAAATAGTGACTTTTCATAGCATATCGTGATTCCTACATGTTAAACATTCCAAAACATAGTAGTCCCTATTTTCTTGATGTTATTTATTAACTTCTGTTTACCATACTTCTTCCAAACAGCCCATGAAACCAAACTGGTAGTACATCAGGGGAGACATAACGCCAAGGTTAATAAGCAAGTCACGGGTGGGCATCTTAGAGCTGACTCAGGCTGAGACGTGATACTGTTTATTTATCTTCAAATAAAGTGTGGAGTAGACGGTTATTCCTTCTCCGAGATTTCCGAATGCAGCAGAAACACCATATTCAAACCTAAGACCAATACCTAACTCTTAAACCAGCTGTAAGTCATTTTTATTGTCTACTTTATTGTTCCCTTTTATTAGTCGAACACCTAATAATTGGTCATGATTATTGAAATTTTAATTTTTAAAAAACCCACTTCTTTGGCTTGCTTTCTTCTCCACAGTGTTGTCTTCATACTTTGAGGCACCTCTTGTATCATTGGTATTTTTTTCCTTTTTTTGGTGTAATTTGAACCTCAAACCCTGAGCTCCAGGGAAAGTGAGCCAGAAACACAGCCCTGAAGCTTAGGCCAGGACCTAATTTTTGACGAAGTCACCTGGCACCAGCACACCTTCTCACATTCAGCAAGACGCCCTTTAGGTCCTCGGGCCTGGGGACGAGGTGGATTGTCAGATGGTTAGTCATCAAGCTATTTTTGTAACCGTACTCTCCTATGCTGTTTTCCACTGAATCAGGGTATTTGTTGCAGGTGTGAACATTTATAATGTCATTTCCATAAAAGTGCTGTGTTTTCTAAAACATTTATGAAATTGTAACTGGAAGGTTTTAAAGCTAACTTATGTAGCTAAATGCCAATGACCCTCCTGATGGCCTCCTGGCATTCCACACACCGGTCGGCAAAGTCAGAACAAAGAGGTGTCTGGAGGACCGAAGACACCAGCTTGGTGGCACGGTGAACACGAAGGCACAGGCTCAGAGGGCAGGGCACAGGGCATCTCCTCCCCGACCAGACCAGCCACTGTGTCCCTCGAGCCCTGACTCAGTAGAGAGGCTCTTCCTCCGCTCCCTCGACCACTCCCTTCATCCTGTGTTGAGAATGGCCAAGAAGGCAATTTATAAACGCTTGAACCAGAGCTGGAGCCCCTCCTAGGAAAGTGCGGCACCTACCTTGGCCTTCCGCGGTATCTGGCCATGGTCCCTCAGGGAGGCTGTGGAGAACTGGGCAGGAGGACGGTGAGTCCAAGCCAATGGGAGGAAAGAGTGTGTCAACCATGTGCCAGAGATCAGCCCTCCTCCTCCTCCTCACTGAACAGCCTTGCTGGGCACAGAGGGTGGTGAAACCCAGTTCCTGTTCTGGGGATGTTGGCGAGGGGGTGCTGAGAAGGGAGAGGGGTTCAGTGCCCCCTGCCGTCCCGTGCTGGTGAGCCCTGTTGGCCCATCCCTGTGGTATCCTGGCCCTATCGACCTATGCCTGGGGCCTATTCCTGCTGCCCATCCCTGTTGGCCCATGCCTGTGGTCACCAGCTCTACTGCCTGTCCTCTACCAGGAACCCGCCAGCTCACACACTGCTCTATCCTGGACACTGTTCTTGGCACCGGCTCCTGCTCTTTCATCTATTGGTGGACTTGGTGCTTCCTCAAGCTCCCCACTCTCTCCCTCCCCATCCCATACGATCCGTCCTCACCTGTGCTTCTGCCTCAGTCCTGGTTATAACAGACTTATCAGTTGACTGTGCCTTCTGTTGGCACTGACCCTTGACCCGGCAGGGCCAGGAGTGTCCCCAGTACCAGAACAGAAGCCCCTTGGGGAATTCCGACACATGGCCCCCTCCTCTTTGGCAAATTCTGGTTTGGTTTGTTTGAACCCCTAGCATGGTGGCCAGCCATGATGGGAGTGCAGCAACCTTAACTGCGTTTTTGGTGGCACTAAGCATGGCGTGTTGCAGGGGACAGGGCTGTCACTTAACTCAAAGTCTGGAAAGGCCACACAGGGGAGCCATACGTTGAGTAATTTACCAGAATAAGCCTTAAGGGAGATTCAGACAGGTGGATTTTCACAGAAAGGGAGACCAGCTGTTGAAATCTGGACATGTGTGCATGCAAGTGGTTAGGTGCATGGGCCGAAAGGGCACCTTCTGGATTTTGAACAAGATTAGTGCGAGTCAATAAAAGTAAGATGCTCTGTGCCACTGGGCAGGGAATAGATTTATGGTCCTCATTGCTCCCAAGAAATGATACCGGCATGAGATATTTTAATTGATTTTAACAAGGGGTTTTGTTCTTTCATTCACTCAGTACGCTTATTGAAGCACCTTTTAGTGTCAGACATTGCATAGATGCCATATATCCAGTAGTGAGCAAAAGAAACAGCCCCTGCCCTCAGGGGCTTGCAGTCCAGTGAATAATAGACATCAAGGAAATCACTACCACACAGGGACACACAAACACACATAGACACACACACACAGACACACTGACAAATGCTATGGAAGAAAGAGCATTACAGGAAAGTGGAATGAGATGATCCAGGTGCAATCGGGTGCGATGTGAACAATGAGCAGAGGAGGAAGAGGCAGAGAGAAGTGATGTGGGAAATTCTGGGGCCTGATGGCCTGACCAAGGTGGGAGCAGAGCAGCAGGGAGGGGCTGTCAGGCAGAGGCCACACCCTTACCCAAGCCCCTCGGTGCCCAGGCTCAGCCAGGGGAGTGCGGACACAAGTCTTTTCATGCATGTGCAGAAGAGGCTCACACGCTCAGAAGGCGGAGCAATATGGAAGGCGTGTGGTAACGGCGCCAGCCCCCACTCTTGTCCCCCATCCGACGCTCACTCGCCCCCTGCAGGGAACATTTTAGCCTCTTGTGACTCCTCCTTCCAGCCCTCATGTAAATGCAAGCAAATCTGAATATTCATTGTTATCTTCCCTCTTTCTCATAAGGAAGAGGTGGCACATCATGGAACACCTTTGTGTCACTGGCTTTTTTGCGTAACCATAGAGTTCAGTTCACACAGAGCTGCCTTGGCCAAGGGGCCACTGCAGGCTGAATGTGGCCATGGAGCCCCTGAATTGTTGCTGGCGCAACTAAACCGTGGAATTCTAAATTTTATTAACCTTAAACACAGAAGCAGTGTCAACTTTTTTCTACTAAACTCATCTTGGTTGTCCTGGGAGGAGTACATTTCTCTTTAACCACTGAAAATATAGCACCCACCATGAGATGCAGTATATGTGTAAACACACACCAGGCTTCAGAACTCTCATTAATAATATTTTACATTGCTTTACATGTTGAAATGTTTGTTGACATATTAGGTTAAATAAAATACTAAATTCTATCAGTTTTTTTGTTGTTGTTCTTTGAGGTGATACTAGAAAATGTTAAGTTGCATATGTGGCTCAAATTCTATTTCTACTAGACAGTGCTGATATATATAGCATTTAGTGCTTTTTACAGCTGTATAGTATTCCATTTCACAAAGTACCATGCTTTACTTCACCAATCTACCTTTGAGGCATATTTGAGTTTTTTCTAGTCTTCTACTGTTGAAAAAAAAATGCAGAGGTGTGTCACCTGGTCCATGCATCACTCCATGTGTGTGCACGTTGACCTGTAAGATGGATTCCCAGCACTGGGACACCTAGCAAAGGATAACTCATTTGTAATCTTGATACTGCCAAATTGTCTCCCATAAGTGAAGGACCATTTTGCACTCCCACCAGCAATGTGTCTGAGTGCTAGTTTTCCCATAAGCTGTCATTTGAACTACAATGACCTATATGTTTTGGAAATAATCAACATATTTCTTTCTGCTAATTCTGAGAGTTTTAAGAAGAAATCACAAGTGATTTGCCTAACTTCTTCTTAAAAAAAAAAAAAAAAAAACGTATCATGGCCAGGCATGGTGGCTCAAGCCTGTAATCCCAGCACTTTACTTTAGGAGGCTGAGGTGAGAGGACTGCATGAGCCCACGGGTTCGAGAACAGCCTGGGAAACTTGGCAAGACCTCATCTTTACAATAAATCAAAAAATTAGCCGGGTATGGTAGTGCACACCTGTAGTTCCAGCTACTTGGAAAGCTGAAGCGGAAGGATCTCCTGAGCCCAGCAGGTCAAGGCTGCGGTGGCCGGGAGCGTGCCACTGCACTCCAGCCTGGGCAACGGAGTGAGACTCCCACTCAAAAACAAGCAAAACACGCCTGCTATTGATAAAACACTTAGAATCATCATTTTAGGATTGGCTTTTTAAAAAATGAAAACAAAGAATTAACCCACACTTTTCCCAGGATGTAAATGTCTGGTCATTTCAACTTTCATCATATTCAGATTTAGGAAGAGGGGTTTTGTGAGGGTTCAAATGGATCAGGGACTACATTTTCTTTTGTTTTCCAAGAATTAGGGATCTCTCAATTACTCCAGCAGCCTTCCCTGGCTGTGGTGGGTGAGCATTTCAGGGTAGAAAGGCCATTCACGTGCAGTCTGTGCACACTGTCGGTCAGGCCATCCCGGGTTAGCTTGACTGTTTGCTAACCCTCTTCTGACTTGGGGCTGCCGACCCAAGGAGACCGAAAACGTTATTGAGCTTAGGAACTGCCATCATCAGATCATCTGTCCATTCACCTTATTAATAAACCACAGAGAATGTCCATCTTGTCACTCCACGTACCCAGCGGTTGTTCCTCCTCTGAGGCTTGTGTGCCCCCTACTGCCCTCTTTGCCATTTCTGTTTGTTCTTTCAGAAGGACACAAAGAACAAAACATTCAGTATCCAAAAGCAGATCGCTTCAGATTTCCACACACAGGAATCTGAAAGTAAGACTCTTGTAAAGAGACATCTCACTGTGCAGTTAGAGATGTGCCTGGTAGGTTAATAAATTAGTACAATGAAGCCCTTGTTTTGGGGAGAAAGTCATATTTTGACAAATTCTTCAGGCATAGAAATGCATTTTCTATGTGACTATGGACATTTACTATCCTTAGTATTTTATTGATCTCCAACATGAAAAGATTAAAAAAAGAAAAAAAGTTGACGCTTCATGTTGCTCACTCAGGAAGAGCACAAGGGCATGGGGACTTGGTCACCCTTGGCACTGGGGCTGTTTAGTCATCGCTCTTGTGCTTGTGTTACAGAAGAAATACGTAGACAGTTTCCAGCAGGAAGCGGCTGCACCGTAGCTGTTGTTCACGGCTCTTTTTGTCTAACTTTGCTTAATTATTTTGTTCCAGGAAGGGTTTTCACTCATTGGGAGCAAGGACTGGTTGAAGATTGTAAGACGTGTGGACTGTCTGCTGTTTGGAACAACCATAAAGGCAAGCTAAGATGGCTGAGGAGCCGACTCTGGGTGAGCTCATGCTCACACATGCCTCAGGGTCTGTGTGTGCCAGGGGAGAGCTGCTCTGTGCAGATGAAATGGTACTAGGAAGAACACATGTGTTCGAGAAAGGTTTGTGCGAGCAGCACATGACACGAGACTGTGCAGGCAGGACCTTGTTAGCAGAGGCCACTCCTAAAGAGCTGGGGCTTTGTGGGACCGTTGGTGCACATCTGAGGGGGCCATGGTGGCCTCCACCCCACGCCCAGGTTGGGAGAGCTGGACACCTTGCTGCTTGTTATGCTGTTTCGATCTTTATGAAGGTGGCTGTTTTCAAACGCTTCACTGAAGATGCTTTGTCATCTTTCTAATATTTAAAAAAAATAAAATTCCCTTTTACTTGCTCTCTAGCTGTATTAAGTGTAAGGAATGATCCTCATCAAAGAAACATGCAGACTAATCACCTGAATTATTTTTCTTCAGAAATAACTATACAAATCGATCTGATGACATTTATTGAGTAGATAACATTGAAGTTTAGGTGAAAGATACTAATTTTGGATGTACTCGTAGACTTTGAGTTGGATGTGGTGTTCAAGAGAATGGGGCCTTAGCCTAGAGCATATAGACCCCAAAAGGTCCCATTGGATTCAGGGGTCCATGAACTTGCAGGGATTTTCACTGGCCTCTGAAATTGATTGTTTCCTTTCATTATGAATGTAGCAACAGACCACAGTAGCTTTAGACCCTCTCACCAGTGGAAATCACAGACACGTTCATCTCACATTTGATTTGTTTTGGGTGTCTCCAGTTTCGTGTGTGCTCACCACCACCTCCAAATTAGGGTGTTTATTAGTCCTCCTGCTAGACCTTTTTACCAAGTGCATTAATATCAAGATTATATATTAAATTTTATCAAGTGCTTTTTGACACCTGGTTTTTCTCCTTTGATCTGTTGACTTGATATATATATGGGTTTTTTAAAATTTCAGTGTTAGAGGGGTACAAATAGTGTTTGGTCTGGGCTTTAAGTGTGCCCACCACCCCACCTGTGCACATTGTACCCCGTAGGTGAGTTTTCTTCCTTCTTGATATATTAACAGTTGAGCCAACAGGTTCTTCTTTTTGCCTGACCTGGCAAAGAGTATCTTGGTGCTTCTTGCCTTGACCTGGCTAATGGCAGACCTGTAACTCCCTGTCTGCCGGGCACCTGGGTTTAAAGGAGTCACCTCAAAGCAGCCCTGCCCCTCTGCTCCTCACTGCCAGTAACTCCCTGAAGAACTGTTTCTGACTTTGTCGGGCCTAGGCTTTGAGTACTGTCTCTTGGTTTCAGAGCAGAGAATCACAAAAAGTGCCGAGTTCCTTCCCTGCTTCAGTCCCTTCCCTGTGCTTTCCCCCATGTTCCCTACAGCAGAGGAGCTCCCTGGTGGGGGAAGAATCGCTTCAGTTGGGGCCTAGTGGTTTTGGGGAATTCCTCAGTGATCTGGGTGTGAGTCTAAAGCCAGCGTGAAGACCCACTGGGTGAGAGGCCTCTAACATGTCCTCGCTGTCCTGCACGGTGCTGCCTGGGCCTTTCTTCTGGGGTGAGCCTGTGGCCTCAGCACCTCTGTGTGGATGTGCTGTTCTTAACTGGGAGCCTGCCCGTGGTAGGCCTGGCCCTACAGGAGAGCAGAGTGTGATTTCCTGTGAGTGCGCATGGGTGAGGGGAATGAGAGACGCACTCACCCTCAACTTGTGTTTTCTCGAGGAGTGTGTGCAAAAGGGGATCTTGAAATGAAGTGTTTTGAAGCCACCATGTAAAACAGTGATTATGAGCCCGTCTCCTGAGGTGCCAGAAGCTACAGCCTGTGTATCTGGGGCAGCTCATGACTGTTGGTGTACTTGAAAACATCTCACAGCAAAGAGCTCCACCTGACTTTTAATTAAAGCATAAAAATAAATCGCAGCAAGATTTTCAACCCAGCAGTCCCTTTGGCTGACCCAGTGGAAGGCGTTCCACTGCAGTACCTCATGGTACCATGGACCATAGGATGGAGGTAACTGATGTTCAGATCTGTCCTGATTTACCTGGGTTTTATCTTGGGTCCACAGGTATTAAAGTGGCATTTCTGGCTTCAGATGATAAGCTCAAATCCTATCTGAGAATTTTACAGAAGCAAACATAGAAGACAACTTCAGTTAGGCCATCGCACATATAACCTACCCTGTTATTTTTTGGAGTTACACTCCAAAGAAACCCTAACTATCCAAGCTGATTCTTATGCACACCACATACAGATACCGCCAGACTTACATAATTGGTCTCAGGTTTTCACACTGGTCTCAGTGCTTACACACTTAGTGTCTGCCTGTGTTTATGGCTTTTCAGCTAGTTACAAGACACATTTGCTAATGAGACTGTCAAAAGCTCAGTAAGCTAATTACAGAATCCTGATAGAGACGACTAATACAAAGGTACTTCATATAGATGTCTTCCTGAAGTCTAAAGCAGGGTGAGTTGGAAACAGCAAATTAGTCATAAACAAGTCAGCTCAGTTTCACAGAAGATTCCTAGTATTATCACAAACCAGATATACAGTTCTCGCCTTAGTTCTTTTCCCTTCCTCAGGGAACGTTAGCTTTCAGTGACTCTTGATAGTTTAGGGATTATCCAAGAGAAAAATGACTAAGGGCATGAGTAGGACACACACACACACACACACACACTGAGCAATAAGCATAAGAAAAACGATTCAATCTCACTTGTAATCAAAGAACTGAAAAGTTTAAAACTATGATATGACCAGGTGTGGTGGCTCTTGCCTATAATCTCAGCACTTTGGAAGGCTGAGGGAAGATTGCTTGAGCTCAGAAGTTCAAGACCAACCTAGGCAACATAGCACAACCTTGTCTCTACAGAAAAAAAAAAAATCGAAAAATTAGCTGGACATGGTGGCACACACTTGTAGTCCTAGCTCCTTGGGAGGCTAAGGTAGGAGGACCACCTGAGCCCAGGAGGTTGAGGCTGTGGTGAGCCATGACTGTGCCACTGTCCTCCAGCCTGGGCGACAGAGTGAGACCCTGACTAAAAATAAAAAGAAAAAAACTGTGGTAGCCTAGTAGGTTTGACAAAAATTTAAAAAACAAAACAAAAAACCCTCCAGTGTTGGAGGATGCAGCTGGAAAGGGGAGCATGGACTTGGTGGGAGCAGATCAACCCTGCCTTGTCACAGGGCAGTTTGGCATCACTACCAAAATAGGAAATACATCCTTCGACCCAGCAAGTCTGCTTTCATGCATGTACACACATATACGCACATATAACAGTGCTTATCAAAGCTCTATGGTTTAAAATAGGAAAAAAAAGTCTGGAAATAACCTAGATGTCTGTCAGTAGGAAGCCAGTTAAATAAAGGACTACGCTTCAGCCATTCAAAGTAATGAGGTATACTTCTATTTTTATGTACTTAAATAAAAAATTAGGCTATAGACTAGCAATGTAGTTTTAAATATATAATGCAAGGGGGGATCCCAAAACACCCGGAATTATCTTTTGGAGGGCGGGTCTCTTGTAGTACACGTGGAATTTATTCCATCGGATCAAAGGGTCAACCAAAGTTTTTATCTGGAAGTTTCGAGACCATTGCATCACGATTTACCGAAGAAACATCTCAAGTTGTGGCAAACAGGTGACTGGTTCTTCTACCATGACAGTGTACCTGCCCACACTACAAGTGTTCAGCAGTTTTTGACCAAAACGGCATGACCTCTGTGCCCCTTTTTTGCTTCCCTGTATTTAAAGAAGTCCTCAAAGGGAAATGTTTTCCCAATGTGGAAAAAGTGGAACAAAAAATGGCAGAAGCACTAAAAGGCATCAAAATTGGCGAGTTTAAAAACTGTTTTGAGCAGTAGAAAAAGCAACTCAATAGATATTTTGCATCAGAGAGTATTTTCAAGGTGAATGAAGTTTAAGAATACACAATGTGTTATCAGTTGTTTTGGGGGAGTACCCCCTTGTATATATCCTTTATATGTTATGACATACTAAAAGATATTTAAGTATGTGTGTGTTCATGTATCTATATTATTTTCTTTTCATATTTTTTCAGTGGTGGAGGGGTAATGATAATGGATTACTTTTACACTTGGGAAAACATCAGATGAATTAAGAAGAGAACCAAACAGTGGCAGTAAAAAGGGGTAGGAGTGCCCACTCTTCTAAGCATCAGATACCTAATCATTTTCTTAGCCATGCCAAGAGACTTCTACAACCTAAATATAAGGCTGTGCTTTTGGCTTTCTTTAAATAGTGTATAACGTGAACAGGAAAGTCAGGCACTTGTCGCTTACAGGAACATACAGGATTGTTAACCATGGCTAGAAACGTTTGCCAGTTAGCAGTGTGGTCTGTATAGGTAATCAGTGAGCAGGACGGTCACGTTGGTAGGCTTATCATCTGCATTCTTCGCAGAAGAGCCCAATACATACACTCCTGTGTGGGTGGCTTCATGTAAGTTGACTACTCTAAACCAGGTAGAGAAATGAACTCTGGGCTGTTCATGCTGCGACGGCAGGCGCAGGTGATGGCATCCCTACCGCACCTGTTCCCCTCCAAGCACAGGCACCACCCGTGAGAAGACCCTGGGGCAAATAAAGGTGAGTGACCCGGCGTGTCTCTCAGGATAACTTGTGATTTGTCAAACAGGACAGGAGTCGCCTGTTTCGAGTCCAGTTCAGTGGCGAGTGCAAGGAGCAGGCACTGCAGCGCTGCTGCCACTGTGTGCAGAAGCTGGCCCAGTACGTGCCCGTTCAGGCGCCTGACAGCATTGGCCAGGAGCTGCAGCCGACACATGGCCCACTCAGGGTAAGTGGCAGCCAAGGGTGACTGTGGTGTCCCGTTGAGCAACCTGGCAACTCAGTGCACTGAGGGCTCAATGACAATAGATGCTGTTGAGTCCATCAGGCTTATTGTCTAACAGACAACTGATGTTGAGTGACTTTAAAACTGAGGTTGTACTCACCGTAACTATCACAGCCCTAGAAATTAGACAGGGAGGGTGGAGTCCCAGCTGCATTCACTATAGAACAGTGTTCTCAAAGTGTGGTCTGTGGACCCCACCCCGAGTCTCTTTCAGGGGACCCACAAGGTCAAAATTCTCTTTTTGATATCTGAAGATGTTACTTGCCTTTTTCACTGTGTCAACATATGTATTGATGGGACAAAAGCAATGC
The DNA here is from genome assembly GCA_963574415.1 of Tarsius wallacei. NCBI lineage: Eukaryota > Metazoa > Chordata > Mammalia > Primates > Tarsiidae > Tarsius > Tarsius wallacei. Next base: position 44,524 of record CAUYQG010261047.1, on the reverse strand, counting down.
GAGGAAAGCTGCTGTCATCTCAGTACAGGTCAGGCAGTGGCAAACTGGTCTGGTAGTCACCATGTTCTCCACAGTGAAAACATAAACAACCCGGCATTCTGCAGTAAGATGGCTGCCTCAGGGGAATGTCCTGGTGATGCGTGTTTTGAGTTGAACTAACCTCTTTTTTCGTAAAAGACCATTACTACTTGCAAGAACAGACAGACTAGAAACATTCAGGTTTCAGCATTTGGCAGACAAATTTTCTTAAAAATACATGGAGTGAGCCTATCGCTTCAGGAAAACAACTGGTAGTATTTATTAACAATTATACAATTTAAGCTTTCAAATGAAAGCCAGAATCTTGGAAAACCTTTATCTGCCGTATGAGCTTCACACCTTCCTAATCCAAAAGACTTTCCTGAAGGTGCTATTAATGCATGTGATTTTTTAAAATTAGTGTCAATATTTGAAATATATGTGTATTCAGCAAACCAGTATTTTTCCAATGACCAACAGCATGGTATTACAAAGTCGTATGTGGATGAAAGAGCTATTCAAAGTGCAGGATAGATTAATGGACTTCAGTGTCACAGTTTAACAAGTTCATTGCTCTGGTTTCAGAGTCCATGTTGCAGCTAACCTTTAAGCAACTATCACTTGTTGGGTTTTAGAATTACATCAAGAAATATCCACAATTATGTGAAAAGACTATTTTAAAACATTTGTGACTGACACTTTTCTAATACGGATTGTGGGTGAAAATAAAAAAAATATTTGAAACTGGTTGCCACAAACATCTCTTGTTAAGCACAAGTGAAATAGTCTTTTCTAAATTGTCACCTTTTTTATAATACAGCCGAAAAGTTGGACATTTGCCTCAGACACCACTCTGACAAGCATTCTGTACTTTGTATCTTTACTTGGATTATAAACCTGAAAAACAGTCTTCCCCGATGAGGAAACAGAATTTGCAAAGACGTAAATTCACGCCAGTAGCAACCAGGAACAGAATTTGGAATGATGTGGGTTCACATCAGTGATCCTGAATGAGCTGAAATACTCCTCCCTCTCCCCCTCCATTGACATATTTAAGGCAGGCAAGGTTTTCTTCATGAACTTCAACTTCATAAACTTCAACCAGAGCTACAGACTACAGCACACTGAGCACAGAGTCAGATGAGGGTCGGGCTCACCTCCACTAAGCCGGACAGTAAAAATATTTACAAAAATCCTTATAATTTATCTTGGAAGATAGCTATTTTTCATCAAAATGTTTTTAATATGAATATATGGGTTTATCTTAAATCCAAATTAATATTATTTAAGATTCTGTGTTAATTTCTAATATAAATACCAGATAGATGTAACTCAAACAAAAGCTCTTTGAGGGCCTCAATAAGGGGTCTTGAGATAAAAAATCTAAGCCTTGTGGCTACAGAAATTCTCCCAAAAATACACATGCTAGCATTTATTTGGACAGTCTCAAATATTGTGAGAATAAGCACTTCCCTCTGTTCTTTGGACAGTATTCCGGTATTAAGTTTTTATTTTCTACTTTGAGAGGTAATTTTCCAAATTTGGCTTTCCCATTACTTTATCCTTTTTTCCTTAACAAGACAATTCATCTTTGCTGTCTTATCACCAAGTTTCTTGTCATTCGTAATTTACGTAAGGTGAACAGAAATTTACATTAGTTATCATAGAATCTTTTACCAGTCTGATGTGGTAGTTCATGCCTGTAATCCCAGCACTTTGGGAGGGTGAGGTAAGAGGACTGTTTGAGCCCAGGAGTTCAAGACCAGCCTGGGACATAGCTAGACTCTGTCTCTACAATGAAGCAAAAAAAAAAAAAAAAAAAAAAAAGAGCCGGGCATGGTGTTGTACACCTGTAGTCCCAACTACTCAGGAGGCTGAGGTGGAAGGATCTCCTGCACTCAGGAGGTCCAGGCTGCAGTGAGTCATGATCGTGCCATTACACTCTAGCCTGGGTGACAGAGACTCTGACTCAAAACAAAGAAGAACCTTTTTCTCTAAGCAGGTGCTGCATGATTTCTTCTTGAATATGTTTAGTTTGCCAGACACTTTGGTCTTTGAGATCTTTCCCTTCATTTGATTTTTGTGAAGCTGCTTTAATACTGAAACCTCTTGTCTCTCAAATCAGGGTCTGGTTTTGACCAGTATGCCACATCCCCACCCATATATTCCATCCCCGCCCTACAAATGGGGTGGTTTGTTACAGGGCACTCTGTGGCTTATGATTCTTTGCCCTTTAAATAGATGTTTTTCCATAGGTTTCACTGCCCATAAGATTTGGACAACAATATAGTACACTCAGTGCATGGAGTACAAGAACCCAAGAGGGTTCCAGAATTTGGGAACCAGGCCTAGAATTCCTTACAGAGGCAATGAAGACACATCAGAATGGAGCCGCGTCAGGCCACACAACGACCCTGGTATTTAAAACTGCCAGTGATGGAAATTGCAGCATGCAGCACAGTCAGGCTGGGAGCTGTGGGCCTCAGAGCGGGGAGGCTCCAGCCCTGAATGAAAGCCTGGTCCCAGGTGTCCAGGTGGAAGCACCCCAGAAGCAGTTAGGAGACCATGTCTTTTCTTGGTTCTGCATTCAGGAGACTCGTCTGATCTGTAACTTGGTGTTTGAGATGAGCAGACAGTGTGTCATGCAGAGACCACAGGCTTTGGAGTCAAAATGGATCTGGGTTAAAATCCTGGCCCTGCCTTAGTAGCTACGTGGTCATCGTGCAGGCCAATGAACCTCATCTGTAAAATGGTGAGACTGAAATGCTGTTATAGAAAGCACCTAGTATGGTTGAGTGTGGTGGCTCATGCCTGTAACCCCAGCACTTTGGGAGGCCTAGGCTGGAGAATCACTTGAACCCAGGAGTTTGAGACCAACCTAGGAAACACAGTAAGACCCCCATTTCTACAATTAAAAAAAAATTTGCCTAATATGGTGGTGCACACCTGAAGTCCAGCTCTTCGGGAGGCTGAGGCGGAAGGATTGCTGGAGCCCAGGAGTTTGAGGCTGTGGTGAGCCATGATCACACCATGGCACTCCAGTCTGGACAACATAGTGAGACCTCACCTCAAACAACCACAAAAGCACCTAATATAATGCCTGGCAAATACAATAAATAACAATCCACATTACTATTATTGTCAGTACTGTTACCCTTTTAGATATGCCTCCCTTTGCAAATGAACAAATTACCATTCTGCTCAATTCTTAGCAATGATCAGGAACCCCACAGCCAAGAGAGAGCATGAGGAGATGCAGCATCTGAAGCTGTAGAGAAGACAAGACAAAGCCAAAATTAACTGCCAGGGTGCAGGCAGTGTGAGACACTGCCTGAACATTCTGGTCTTCCTGAAGGCACAGCATGCCCAGGTTTGCCCTTAGCTGCTGCCGTGCACGTTTGGTATCAAGCTGTCCTTCCCAGAACTCATCTTGAGAGTTATGAGCCAAGGCCAAGTTCTGGTCCTCGAGCTGCTCTCCTGTGGGTTCAGATGTGTCATTTCTCCAATACCTACATATCTTTTAGTGTAAAATAGTTGCTCCTTTATTTGCAAACAGACGTATGCCTTTCTGTCTCAAGTTCTTGAGTCATTTCCTGGCTTGTATTTCAGCTTTTACTTTTCCTCAGGCTTGTAATTTTGTTAACTGTGGCCTAACCAGGTGTTTCTCAACCTGAGGGCTTCCAAGGCAACCGGCGCCCCCGAGAGGAACGGAACAAGGTCGGAAGTGGCTCCGATAACTTTCTTTTGTTAGTACAAAAAGTCCAGCATCCAGCCATGGTGTGCACAGCACTTCCTGCTCGCAGCTATGGCAGTGACCTGTCTCATCCTGGAGCCTGCCAGCCTTAGGCACTTCAGCCCCACCCGGCTGCGGTGTTTGACGGTCTTGGTGGGCACCTGCCAGCTGTCTGAAGGACACCATGTGAGCTGGATTGCTGTGTATCCCAGGAAAGCATCGAATATCACAGATGGAAGAAATGCTGGGTACGAATGCCCAACTCATTTTACAGATGACGAAACTGAAGAAGCTGAGCAGCGACATGTGCCTTGTCTGAGGGCTTGGGGCATAGAATCTTGGCCTCTCAGCACCTTTGATCTTGGTATTCCTGACTAGTTCTGTCCTTATTCTTTCCTTCTTCATTGTCCTACCTCACCCCTTTTCTGATGCTTCCCGATCTAGTTTTCTGTCTCCTGACTAGCAATAATCAGCGTCTCTAGGACAACAGGACATGGCATCCTCCATCTAATGGCAGCCAAACACATCGCTGAGAGCCAGGTTGCCCTCCGCAGACCCTGCTTCTCCCTGCATCACACCCTCTGCTCTCACCGAGCGTAGATACCACTGCTTGTCTGATGAGCGCAGCAGCAGCCCGGGCACCCAAGCCCAGCCCTTCACACCTCCCATCTGCCCGGATGTCCCCTCATTATCACAGATTCCCCCCAAGACAGCATGGACCCTGGAGCCTCTGTTTAACCCTCCTCTGTGAGTACAAGGACTCCCCTGCCCAGCTGCAGGATATCATGGCTTTTGCCAGGTTCCCACCAGGTGTGGCTTCCGGAGGGCAGGGCCTCCATCTGGTTCCTTGTAGTGCCCATCCCTGAGCACCTGGCGTCTCGTATACAGCAGGCATATGAGGCTGAAGATGCTAGAAAAATTCATTCCTCCAGAATGTCTAAGATGATATTTTTTAAAAACCCAAACCTAGTTTTAGTAAAAATCTTGTTACCTTGTAATTACAGGGGTTTTTCCCTGTTTTGCACTTTGCGATGAACATGTATTACTTGAGTAGTAACTTTTAGATGGTGACAAATCATGGTCACCAGGAGATAGGGCCCTCCACCGCACACAGGCCGCCACAGCCGCAGTTGTGGCACCTGCTCCTATCGTGCTGCCTCTCCATGCACATGTGGTGCTGAGTCCTGGGCTGGGCCCCCGAAGACAGAAAGTCGGTGTCTGACAGGAGGCAGCACTAACAGACTGCCAGGCACTGACAGGCATCCAGCAACCCTCCCTGTAAACAAGGACACACCTACACTGATGACGGTGTTTACTGGGATTTTCTTCCCTTGAACGTGAATGTGTCTTTCCACTTCCTTAATGGCCTGCGTATTTATGATTACATTCAGCTGCTCTCTTAATTGCCTGTTGTTTTATTCCAGGCCCACCAGCACCCAGAACAGCAAGTGTGTGTAACCGCCAGCACAGGTGCTCCTGGAGAAAGGACCTCAGTGACACGCTTAGCTCAGGTAAAGCCTGTTTCTGTTTCGTTTTCTTGTCACAAAAAATAGCGATCACTGAGAATCTGTATTTCTCCATCCACTTCCTTGTTCTAGAATAGAAATCTGAAGTGTTACTACAGATGACAGAGCAGGCTGTTTTCGTCTGCCCCTGTTGGGAGGTCAGACATCTGATGGCACACACTCAAGACCACCCTCCTGAAGAAATAAAAATGGGAAGAGTGGTTCAGTGTCTGAGATAAAGAATTTAATCACCACTTTCCCAAAAATGAAGAGGAGGCTGAAGGGGGAGGATTGCTTAAGCCCAGGGATTCAAGACCAGCCTGGCAACATAGTGAGACCTCGTCTCTACAAAAAATTTAAAAATTAGCTAGGTGTGGTATCATGTGCCCATAGTCTCAGCTACTTGAGAGACTGAGGTGGGAGGATCCCCTGAGCCCAGGAGGTTGAGGCTGCAGTGAGCCATGATCGTGCCACTGCACTCCAGCCTGAGCAACAGAGTGAGACACTGACTCAAAAGAAAAAAGAATGCAGGAATTCAGTTTAATTTTGGAAATGAAATTTGGGAACTATTTAAGACAAATATTGAAACGAACCTGGAATCCGACCTAGGATGGTTTCTGTAAGGACAGATGTTCAGTTCTCAACGAAGGATATAGAGACCCAGGAGGACTCAATTGTCACCTCAGTACTGACTTGCCCTCAGGCCACCCTTCACCTGTTGCAAAACCTCTTCATTAACAATCCTGGTGGCTCTGTGTCCACTCTGCGGGGAGCACTGCTAGGACCGTCCTCCTCACCATGTCCCTAGTACACAGGGCAGCAGGTGTTCATGCCAGCAGCTTATGCTTCCCACACAATTCCACGTGGAGTTCATCAGTATTCACGGACGAGTTTTCTTTTTAACGCATCTATTAAACGGCACTAACGGTAATATAAAAAATATGGGCTTTTTCTCCATTCAGCTTGTCACCAACTCAAAATAAATGGACAGTCTTAAAGAATAAAGAATTCAAGGACTTCATGCTTATTTTTCTTTTCATAACCTAGCAACTATGAAAGAAACATGAAGATCTATCAGTCCAGCAGCAGGGCAGACTTCAAAATGCCCTTATTTGCATGGGGGAAAGGGGCGGCCAACAGAATCAGAGTAGCTGAGGACAGCGGGGCTGTAAAATGCAAGCAGCCAGCAGGGTGTGATGCCCTTGTTTAGGAAAGACCAGCTGCCCTGAGAGGTGTCATGTGCCTTTGCCAATCTGTTTACAGAGTGTGGAGGAACTAGATACAAATGGGGAAAAGCACATGGCTCTGAGCTCGATGTGGTGCCAGTGTGCGCTAACCCTTTGGAAAAGTCATTCTATGCATGTGAGCTGGCAAAACTTTTTGGAAGGTAACTTAACAATATGTATCAAATTTAGTATTTGTATTATGTATAATTCCATTTCAACTTTACACAAATATCCATGTTTGTGTCATTTATAACAATGTCATTTATAATAAGAAAAAATTGGAAACATCAAGGGTTAATAGGCTACTGGGTAAAGTGTGGTCTAACCACAGACAGGATGAAAATGCCATTAACCTTTTGCACTCGGAGATACCTCGTGCATCACCTACCAGCAACTCACTTACAGCACTTTTCTGCAAAATAGTGAAAAACAAATCACTTTGTATTAAGTAGTATAGTGTTGGAAACAATTACTTTATTGTAATGATATTTGGCTTATAATGAATTTTGGACATTGAGGAACTTATGACCAAAAAAACCCAAAATTTTATCTATTTTCCTAACAAGTGGTAACTTGCGAAATAGTCACCAACATGCATTGTAGGTTCATTGATACATGTTGTGCAATAGGAATTTGTTGGACATCTTCCACCTGGTGTTTTTCTATTTGGGCAGACAATGCAGTCTTGATTTCTTCCTCCCACATTAATATGTAGTCTGTTGTCCGAAGATAATGTGGAAGGACGTTCTCTTTCTATGTAACAAATTGATATGTTTTTACATATATTTCAGTAAATATTCCATCTCTTTGCTTTTTCATGCAATTTGAATGGAAAACTCCAAGAAAACATTTTTGGAAAAGTTGCATTGGCATTAGTCTGTCTTGTATAATCACCAGCAAGCTCTGTATCCAAGCTAGATTTATGATGTCTCCTCAGAGGGAACATCTGAATACAAGACCCATCACCTGATGACATGGAAAGAGATTCACAATACATGATGCTTTCTTAAAAAGGAGGCAACATAACAGTAGGATCCCGTTTGTAATAAGCACACTTGGAAGGATATGCATGGACATGCCAACAGTGGCTCTTGCTGGAGCCAGCTCTGTGCCACTTTCACCTTCTTCTTTATACTTTTACGCAGACTCTGAAAAGCCAACCTGAACTTAGAAAAGTAGATTTCTATTACAGATAGTTCCTGGAGAAATGTTAGTTGTTGTACACTTACACACTCAACCATGCTACCCATGAAAGGGAATAAAACCACCTACCTCATAGTGTAGTTCATGGGAGGAGTCAGATGACTGAATCAACACACCAAAGTCAGCAGACCACATGGCAGGGCTATCGTCACTGCTTGGGCTGTGGATTCCATGCTGCCAGATCTTCCACGGTGCCAAGCACAGTCAGACTTTTATTTGAATTCTCCTAATATTAAATGTTGGCAACTTATTCAACTGGTCTTAAAACACTGCAGGTTACCAAATAAAAAACACAGATGGCAAATACGCGTAAGAAAAGATGCTGAATGTTATTAGTCATTAGGCAAATGCAAGTTAAAACCACAATGAGCTATCCCCGCACACCTCTTAGAGTGGCTAAAATTAAAGACAAAACCCTAAACCGGCAATGCCAAGGCTGGATGGTCGAGCAGCTGGGACTCGCACACCCATTGCTGGTGGGAGTCAAAGGGACAACCGCTGCAGGAGCAGTCGGGCAGCCTGTCTTAGAAGGTTCACTACACATTCACCATATGACCCACTCCTGGCTGTTACCCAAGTGAAATGGAAACCTGTGTTCACACAGAAATGTGCGCGTGAATGTTTATAGCAGCTTTATTCATAATTGCAAAAGCAAAACAACCCAAATGTCCTTCAGCTGGAGAATAGACAAATTGTGGTACATCCAAACACTGGGATACTTACTCAGCAGTGAACAGAAATGAACTGCTCATACACCCAACATGAATGAACCTCCAGTACCTTCATTAGGCTAAGTGAAAGCAGCCAGGGGCAACAGTATTGGGTGTGATGATTTCATTTATATGACATTCTGGAAAAGGCAAAACAAGGGACAAAGACAACAGTGGCTGCTAGGATTTAAGGGCTTGACAACAATGGGTAACATGAGGGAATTCTGAGGGAGCGGGAATTTTGGGGGAGCAGGAATTTTGTTCTATATTTTGATGGTGGTGGTGGTTACATGACTATTTGTGAAACCTCATAGATGGTCAGAAAAGGACATGTATGAGCTAACTGTCCTGAGGGTGGTCAGTTTGTGGCCTCTCTGATACTCAGAGCCTGGCTTCCATAGTGGACGTCCACACGCATCCGGCCAACCATGCTGTGGGGAGTAGGAACTGAAGTTGTGAAGCCCCATCACTAATAGGTTTCTTGTCCCTCCAGAGGGTATCAGCATAGTATGCTTCATTATAGCAGAATCTCAAGTGCTCAGGTTACTTCATCAATACATCTGAAATACAAAGCCGGGCTCGGTTGCTCAGCCTGTAATCCCGCGCCTTGGGAGGCTGAGGTGAGTGGACTGCCTGAGCCCGCGGGTTCGAGACCCGCCTGGGCAGGCGAAACCTCATCTCTACAATAAATCAAAAACAAATTAGCCGGGCGTGGTAGCGCACGCCTGTAGTTCCGGTTACTCGGAAGACTGAGGTGGAAGGATCGCCGGAGCCCAGCAGGTCGAGGTTGCGGTGGCTGGGAGCGGCTACTGCACTCCAGTCTGGGCGACGGAGTGAGACGCCAACTCAAAAAAAAAAAAAAAAAAGAAATACAGATAAAAGTTTATCTCACTATGTGTATTCAGAAAATGTATATACAAAATTATAAGTGTAACAGTAAAACTTATTATGTAAAGAAACCCTGCAAAACTAATTCACATTCTAAACCTCTGGTGTGTGTTTCCCCGAATTTTCCTTAAAGCAACGTTTTCCTGTGTTCTGGTGCTCAGGGTACTGCTTTCACCTGCAATCACTACTCATCAGTTTTTCTGTATCCCGCAGTCTCTCCTGGCATCAGAGGAGCTGCCCCTTGTCTTTGAACAGTCTGCGTGGCGCGTGGAGGAGTTGGGCCCCTTTCTACGCTTGTGCCTCATGGATCAGAACTTCCCAGCATTTGTGGAAGAGGTAGAGAAAGAACTTAAAAAGCTGGTGGGGTGACAAATTAATGTTCCATGTACATATATAACCAAGGAATGTCAAAGCTCCTTAGCTTCCTCCTACAACTAAAGATGATGTTAGAATAAAGAGTATTCCAAACACCTTTTATCAATGTTTTATTTTTAAAAACAGGTGAATCCACTTTTTTATACATCATTGCACTTCAGTAATTACACAAAACACAAGTACATGCATCTACAGTTACGCACCGCATGAGAACCCTGTTAAGTTATAAAATCTACCATCAACCAGTAAATCAATGTGAAAAAAATACAGTGTCAAACCAAAAGTATAACTATAGTTGCATAGAATATCACCATGCTATAACATTTCAAGGTCATTGGAAACAAAAGGAAAATTATAAAAGTTTGCCTTGATTGAATGTACAAGAATAAGGTTCAACACATCAGTGCAAAAGGATTTAAGAATTTACATGATTTAACAAAAGAATAATCACTTAAAAAGCAATCATACGTATATACTGCAATTCATTATACCCATTCAGTGGACTGTTCCAGATTTTTATTAAAGTCATAGGTTAAGCCCTTAAAAATTATAGATTTGTTTATATTACTCATCTTTATGTACCAGAACTACACAATTTCCTCATCTGACAACATACAATAAGGAATGAATATCAGCAGCTTAAAAATGAAACAAGCATTTACTTTATTTTGGATTTCTCCCACCCCCAAAAATATAAATATATATATATATTTATATACTGTATATATCTGTAGGTTTTGCTGTACTTTACAAAAATGTATCACTAGATGGCAGCAGTGCATTTTAGAGCTTTGCCAATTTAACAGCTGCATTAAGTAAAAAAATGGCGCATGCATGATCTGATCCTCAGAGGACCTTTTCACTTCTAGTTAAATATTTTAACAAAGGAAAAAAAGCAACATTCACAGCACATCAAGCCCAAAATAGTTTACACCTTCTACACTGAAGCATTGTTTAAAATGTACCTGGCTAGGTCACCCTTACAGGAGAGGCTAAATAAGGCATGCTTTAGACAGTCACTGTGGTGTTGCTCACTTGAAAAGGGGAGAGAACCAAAGAGGTCCAAGCAGAAAATTTAGCAGGTCATGTTGCCACCAGTTTCAGGAACCTAAAGATCTGAAAAGAAAAAGGTATTTGGAAATTAAAGGGAACATGCATTGTCACTCAGGACTGCTCCAAGATAAAACAAAGCTTCGGTTCAGACGGCATGCACAGGGATGTGGTGTGAAATGGCTGTCTCCATGTGCCTGTGATGGCCTTCTGGCCCTGCTGCCACCCGGCACCATTCCTGTCTTGCCCCCAGAAGCAAAGTAAGACTAACACGCCTCTGGAAATAATCCACCTGAGAAGATGACAATTTCTAACTCTTTTAAAAGATAAGAGCAGAGTAGTGCAAAGTATTTTAAAACATCTTACGTATTTTGAAATGTTATTTATGTAAACACATGAAAAAAAAGCAGCTGAAAAATGTTCCTTTCCAGTGGCTAAACTGGGCAGACAGAACTTGCTCCGTCAGTCTCAGCTGCTCTGAAATGAACTAAAAGATCTTATAGCGTAACTTAGGCCCATTACTGAAGAATCTGTGACAAAGTCAACAGAGGCACATACACTAGATAGAACTGTTTCAATTGCTAAGGAAGGCTATACTTACATTATAAGCAGTACTTAATTTGTGTTTCTCTGGCGCAAGTTTTTATCTTTGTGATTGTTGGTAGAGTTGGTTTTCCTTTGGAGGCAAAATTGTATCAGGTGAGTTAAACTCAGTAACAACTTTTGAAAGCAGAACACATGGAAACACAGGGGCTCTTTCACTTACAGTCATCCCTGGGGCAGTGAGGAATTTCACCCACAGTATCAGTGCATACAAAAACCCCGTGGAAAGTACCTGCAGGCTGTACTGCAGGATCTGACTGAAGACCTGAAGAATATCGTCTATGTGAAATGCTTGGGATCAGAAGTGTTTCGCATTTTGGAGTTTTGGGATTATACCTACCAGTTCACCATCCCTAATCCAAAAATCCGAAATGCTCCCATGTTTCCCGTGAGCGTCTCCTTCGAAGCATCATGTTGGTGCTCAGAAGATATTGGACTTGGGGCTATTTTCATTATGGCACTTCACCCTAGGTGTACTCAGCCTGCACACACCTTCAATGTCTCCTTTTGACTCCCAAGGCAGACAGGTAACTTTCCCTTTGATTTCTGAACTAGAATCCAATTAATATAAAGGTCAGAGGAAGCAAATTTTTCTCCACTGAACACTACTGTCCCTTACCAACTAATAATCGTGAGCTGGCCATGCTGTGCCCTCTGATACTTAACTGTTTTGGGTGCTGCCTGCCTGCCTCTCACTCCTTAGGGGCCAACTCCAGGAGACTCTGCCAATCTTTGGCTCCATGCTTGCAGTACCCTGTCTCCTGGATGGCAGCAATCCCTGGTGGAGCTGGACGTTTTATCCATGCTACAGTCCAGCTGAGCAAACCTGAAGCCATGGAGACACTGGTTATTCCCCCTCGTTATCAGCTTAAGCATATGGAACGTGCAAACCTGTAAGCATCTTTTGGCATGGTGTTCCACTTTGTATGGCTACTAAAACAAGACTGTGCAGCCTGTCCTGGGAATCAAACGGTCTTCAGTCAGATCCGTGTCTTCACTGCAACCTTCATTTCCCCTCACTATCTTCCCCTACAGTCTTAGCAACTCCATTTGATTAAACTGCAAATACAACATAATTCAATCAGAAACTGTTGAATCAATATCCAAGAAAGTACTTACATTGGCCCAGCTGGTTCATCATCTACAAGGGTGTTCAGTGTTTTAATAATCCATGAGAAATAAGAGAAGAAAGGAGAAAACTGTTAAATTCTGTGTAAGGAGTAACAGATCAGCAAGCTGCAAGTGGCAAACATGGCCAATCACAGCACTTACTAAAGGCCATTCCATCTGGAGGTGCAAACACTCATGGAGTTATTATTTCTAGATTCAAGTTTAAATGGCAGGTATGTCATTTCAATGGTTTTAGTTAACACTTTGAATGCTTGTCATGAAAAACTGCAACTGTAGCGGACAGATAGGCTGCAATATCATTCTACTCATCTTGTCCCCAAGTTCCAGTGGTTCACTCGTAAATAGATGAGAAGACAAACCAACATTTCAGTTGTAAAATCCTGCTGTTTGTTTTCTAGTGTGAATGCACGCAGCTCTAGCTCAACCCTGCAATGTGAACAGACGTGTTCACTTGGTGCATTTGGCCACATCCTCACTTCCCCAAAGGGTACTCTTTTTCTTGCTGTTTTGTCATCTTTAGGAGTCTTTAGTCTGGAGAATAAGACTGAGGAGAGGCAGCCACAATGGTTCAACCCAACACTGGGTCAGCCATGCTGGACTATGTCAGCGACAAGTGTGTGCACACTAGAGGATGTTCTGTGACACACCAAGGACAGCTGAAGAACACTGAAGTCCCTCTAGGAGAGACTTCAGAGAGAAAAACAGGCTCATTTTTGTGCCCTGGCCAAAACCAGAACCCAAACCCAGGTGAGCCATGAGATATCATTTTTTTTTAAATGAAAAAGCTTACATTAGCTGAGTTTAGAAGCCTTCTTAAATTAATACTTTATGATTCTGATTTATAAGTTTTTCTTTTGTGTTCCAACTAAGGGCAACTCGGTCCCCTTTAAGCAGATATATACACAGAGAATGTTTAAAAAAAAAAAAAAAAAAAAAGCCCATGCCCAAAAAGGACAGGGTACAAATAAGTGCTCTTAGTTTGTTTTTATTACACCAAAGTCGGGCAGACTGATTCAGAACAGTTTGATTTCATGGAAGGCTTCCAGAAAAACTCGCAGCAGGATTCCACAAGGGGCTTGGTGCACATGAAGCAGGTATGAGCACAGTCTCGTGGAGGCATCTGCGGGAGCACATGTCAGGAGGAATGTCTGTCAGAGGGAGACATTGCTCCACCTGTTCCTTCCAGGCAACGAGAGGCAAAGCCACCGCCAGCACATACAGTGACTGGAGCAAAGGAGTTCAAAAAAAAGAACCAACCACAAACCGATGACTCATCAGCCAAACAACAGGCCAGCGACACACCAGTGTCCACAGGAGTCCACTGCTAACAAAGGTACACTCTCACACAGGTGCAGAGAACAAACTAGGACTCGAGGACACCCGAGACGTCTGTGTGCTGTGTATGCAGTGGAGGGGTACAGACACACCAGTACTGAGACACACACACCCAGTCTAGTCCTCCCTCACAACATCCTATGCTCAGCGTCCCAGCCAGGCCAGCTCAGCTACATGCTAGGACTAAGCACTTGGGGCTTCAAAGGAAAAGAGACAAGAGCAAACTCAGGACGGTTTTAGTGCTCTGACTGTGCACCTGAAAGTGCACAGAATTCTAAGGCAAGACAGCCCGATGGAGACACCACCCACTCTAGTCCCAACTGTAACGTAACAAGCAGGAGAGGGAGCCTTGCCACAGCCAGGCTGATCTCGTAAAGCAGGACCTGTCGGCACGAACCCAAACACCTCGCATCACAGGCGTTTTCTTTTCCGAGTGGGGCATTCCCTGATGTCTGGTTAGTAACGTCACTCTCCAGCCTGACAAGCTAGTGACATGCAAAGGGCCGCGTGGAGGTGCTGTACCGACAGTGCCTCCGGTGTAGCTGCCATGCCTGCAAGTGGGAGCAGCTAAGAGTCACACTGGGGGCAAAGTCCCAGGAGCCCCCTCCATCTCTCTCCCCAGGTCCACTTTCACACTGACAAAGAACAAAGAACAGCGCCTTGTGTCCCCACTTTCCTGGCCTGAATCACTGTCTGCAGCACCACTCTCCTTTACAGAGCAGACAGAAAAACGACTTGACCCTAACAGGGAAGTCAGGGGAGAGGAAAGAACAGAACTACAGAGAAAGGTACGAAAATCAAAGGAAATGAGGATTAAACAGCAAACTGAAATCCAAATTAGTTGTGAAAGTGAATGAAGTAAACTTGAAGGAAAGTGTTAACATCATGAACTGTGCATCGTATAGACTGAAGCGGAGATTAAACAAACTCCAAAAGCATGCATAGCGCTCACTTACCACCATGTTTAAGGGTTTGATGCAATTGAGGGGGAAAAAAAAGAAGTCATAGTAACCGACAAATATCAACATACCCCAAACCCTCAGGCCAAGGACTGCGTAAACAATGACTGTTCTCTCCACCTGGCATTACAGCTACTGGCTAGATGAGAGGAGGACTGGGGGGTGGAAACAGGATGCTTCAGAATCTTGCGGGTGAGCTCCTGGTGGACCCGGCACACTGACTGGGCACAATGACTCAAGCGTGCTCAGTCTTCCCCAGCAAAGGCGCTGCAGCTTCACTCCCAAGTCCAGCTCGTCCCACAAAAGGGCGCTCTGCAGTGAACCGCACCTAACAGGCTCGCCTCCACAAAGGGGGCTTTCATGTCTAAATAATCAAAAGCTGCAGCTCCAGTCAGAGCTCCCTGGGCACTGCAACCATCTCACGGAGGATGGGGTCTCATGGTTTCTAAATTCACTTAAATTTTGCCTGATCTCGGCAGATCAGCATTAAACCTATTACTTCCAATCTTCTTCCTAGTTTGGACCTTTGCATTTTCTCCATATGAAACCTGTAACTGACCTGATAATTCCTAGTTAACAGACACCAAATTTGTGTTTGGGGTGTCATTTTAAAAGCCACATTTATTTTCCAATACCCCCAGCCTGCGTAAAGCTTCATAGGCTAACTAAATATTTTGACCAACTAATAGATTCAGGAACATTAGAAAAGCTTGTCATTCTGAAGTGTCTAAAAGAGCTTGAATAAACCAGAGCCACTAAAAAGGCCCCAAAACCTAAAATACTTTCTCTACCAATAACTTAAAGAATCCCTTTGACTTGCTTATAAAAATCATCCCAATGTGCAGACAGTTCTTTTCTGATGCCAGCACTTCTTCCCTTAAATCAGCTCCTGCTGTTTTAATTTGATGTCTGCAAGGTCACTAAACCATCTAGTAAAGGTGAAGCCAGCAACCAACAGGCTCACTCCCCAGCTTCCTGGGGTTGGAGAACTTGAGAGCACACACTGCTGCCCAGAGTGTAGATGGCAGGGAACGACATAGAAGGTGTGCTCCAAGCAGGTGCCCAACTGTCACGAGACAGAGTACTAGCTGGTGCCAGCTCCACCTAGCCTTGCTGGAGAATTGTCATGGAACACTTTTGGGGATTCAGTAAGCAGTGATAAAGTGAAAGAGCGAAGCTCTTACTTGGCTCCACGAGTCACTTGTTCCTGAAGACACTGAAGGTGACATGTAAATACTCCACCTACAAGGCAACCTACTGGGCACTGAGCCTCAAAGAGCCCGTAACACAAGACCAAAGGAGTGCAGGTGTGACACCTCGCTTCTCACATGGCCACGTATACTCCAGTGGATGAAGACAAAGACATTGGCTTTTTCATTTTTAAGGACACAACTAAACCTCAATCCCAAGCACCATCAATGTGGGAAATCTAAAGCGGTATATCTGCATTTCTAGTGAAACATACTTAAACTAAACTCTTGTAAGTTCAAATTCATGTTTTCATTCTTTTGTATTGTTCACTTCATGCTTTCCTACTAAGAGGATGAGTTATCAAGAACTCACAGGCTGCCCAAAATAGGAATACTGAGTACATATTTTAAAAGTTCAGCAAATCTTAAAAGAACCGTAGGTATAGCTTGAAAATAAAGTGCCTATGTGGCAGAGAAAACGTATGTCAGGCCGGTTTTTTAAAATCCCCATTTTCATAATGGCATAAATAAGCCAACACAGAGCCACAGACGGGATCTAACAGGTCAAAATGTCTCCCCTCAAAAACTCCCAGGTGTGTGTCAGACATAATGTGCCCCTTCATTTACTCCAAAAAGGAGTGTGTGCATTTGTCACAGGCAGAGGGGGAGAGGTAAGTGAAGACAACAGCCAGGTGGGCTGTCCTCACTGCAGTCTGCACCGGCCATGGCCAAAGAAGAAACGGCCAGAGTCAGGACACTCACCAAAGAACAAGTTGCCTATTGTTGTTTAATGATTATTCCCAGGAGAGGAGAAAAAGCAAGGAGGGCTGGGAAAAGGGAGGAGTCTGAGAGCTGGAGGTGGAGACACAGGAAAACCATGGAATGGAAGTGCAAGTGAGGGTGGGGCAGGGCTGGGGAGTGGGCAGGGCTAATGGGGGTTGGGGGGTGGCGAGGACATTGCAGTCATTCCAGCATCCCAGATTCTTCACCCCAATGGAAAACAAAAAAGTAACAGCTGCTTGCATGACAATGTTCTCCCGAGAGATTGGAGCAAGGAAGTTTTACTGTGCACTTACCCTGCAGTCACCTCTTACGCAGAATTTGTTCACTGTCTACATATAATAACTTAGCTCAAAGAGGTATTTTCCCTCCAGGAAGCTGTTCAGAAGATGTGTTGGCCACAGATGTCTCCTATAACAAACTGGACCCCCTTTGAGTTCAATAGCCAAATAACTCTTTAAAAAGGAGAGCTGCTTCCCTGGGCAAGGGTCTGCACCAGTCTGGCAAAACAATACTAACCATTTCTCAAATCTAACCAAAAGGCCTGGAGCATCCATGCGACAGCAGCCGCTAAATGGAGAGGCTTCTTAGGAGAAAGACTGGACCTCTACCGGGAATACGCGGGACCAATGTGCCACTCTGTTATGAGAGTGGCAGCTGGACAATCTAAAACACAAGAATCAGGCTCAGAAGGCCACCCTGTCTTCTCTTGCCTTTCTTGGCTTCTCAATCTTTCTAAAGGGCAGGCTGAGGAAGGCAGCACTTGGCAAAGCCAAAGCACTCACAGGATCAAAAGGCCCTTGTCAGACACAAGGCACAGCTGCTCCCCAAGAGCCAGAGTGGAAAACACATGAAAGACACACAACTCTTGCCCTTCACGCTCCGGTCTGAGTACAGGTGCACTCTGCCCTGGGAGTCCTAATACGCAGCACGAAAGAGAAAAATCTGGAGGAAAAAAGCACGAGGAAGACATGAAAATCCCAAGAAAGCAGGCTCACTTCACAGAGCAGAAAAGGACTCCTGGGGCCACTCACAGGTTGCAAGGAACTAGAACTCGTGAACAGAGGCCATCTGCTCCCACAGGCGGCTGTCCTGGTGGGACGGTAGCCTAGAGGAAGCCACCAGATCTTCCTGCAGGCATCATTAGTATCAACAAAAAACCTCTCTGCCCACCTTACTCACTCTAACACCCCCTCTACTTGCTGCAGACAAAAAGAGTTGCTGAGAAGAAGAAAGGAAAGGGTGGCTGCTCTCAAGCATGGCCCTTAGGGTCAGAGGCCATGGCACACCTCTGGGGCCACTGCCTTTCTGAGGGAGCACCAGACTTCACCTCATGTTCTCCACCCACCCACGGTGGGGGTGCTGCTGGCCCACCGTTTAGCCACATGGACAGTCAACTCAGGGCAGAGGGCAGTGCCACAAGTGCACAGCACAGGCCTCAGGAACAGCTCGACTACCGCTGGCAACCCCACCACTGGCCCAGGTTGGCTTCCACTGAGTTCAGGGCACATCATCTGGGACCACCCTTCTAGTCAGTGACAGACAAGCGGTGGCCACTGTTGGCTAGCCAAATCATTTCTCTCTACTGGTCATGTCCAGGGCCAGAGAGTGGGGATGGGAAGCTAGTTAGGAATCTGAAGTACTACTGATACAAATCTCCATCAGCAGCTTCCGCCTGGTTGTAATCACAGGATTAGATATGACAATTCATGACCAAAAAACACAAACTCGTCCCAGAGCTTTTCTGACTTAGCACAGCCAGTAATCTTGGATTTCAGCTCTTGCTCTTTCCGCCCCACGAGTCGCTGTGGTTCTCACCCATCCACTCTGCTCTTGGGTCTGGGCCAGTCTGAAGGCATGGGCTCGGGCGTGAGCTCCATGTGTTAGCACTGAGCTATCTCTGTCTTAAACTGGATGGGTGGATACATTACACACCCTCCATAATTCTTGTCTATGGGACACAGACAGCAAAGTCAACCAGAGAGCCTTGAACATCTATCAAAGGGACCAGACAAGGGAACCAAAGGCTGGCTTGTCCCAATGTCTTTTCTGACCACTCTGGTCTGGAGCAGTTACCTACAGGGGCTACACCAGGCAACCATGTGACAACCAATTAGATACCTTAAATCTGCCTGAAAGGCCAGGTGGCCTGCGATCTTGGGGTGGCTTCTAGGCTTGACTTGGATTCTCCTCAAGCTCAATCTGCCTGATGATCTGTATTGAAGGAGGACAGAGCTGAACAAAGAGACTGACAGCTGCCCGTTTACCACATGGGGCCTGAAAGGGTTTGGAGAACACCCAAACAGAGGGAGCATGAAGGACAGCTCTAGGCAGCTGATGCGAAAAACCTTACGGGCAGGGGTTAGGACCTAGTGTCAGAACTTTCCCTCTTTTCTTTCGGGACTGACCCCAACACCCTCAAAGCCCTCTTTGGGTGCTTGGAAAGCGACCCAAGGAGAGAACCCCAACAGCAACTATTTTGTGGGGTGCTCTTACCGTCAGGAACCTCGTCTGGTCTCTTCCTCTTCTCATACACAACAATGATCACCACGAGGATGACAATTTCGGCCAGGATTCCCAAAAAAGGCCAGAGCGGGGCCAGGTGGCTCCGCACCCTGAGGATGGTGACAACAGATGCATAGCCGATGGCATTGGTAGCATTACATTCATACTCGCCAGGGTCTTCTGTGATCTGGAGGTTCATGATGTTCAACTCAGTGTAATTTTCCTTGTTGATGATGAAGAAGCGGCCAGAGGAATTGAGACTCTCCTGCAAAAAACAGTGACAGTACCAAAGGTCAGAGGCTGTGAGCCAGTATCCAGGAGGGCAACACTGCTCCTGCTCTTATCAGGGCACTGGCTGGAATGAGGGAGCAGGGTCTAGTGCCATCTTTGTCCAGGGAACTTCGAGCACTTTATTATAGACTTTCTTTCAGCATCAATGACAAATTAACAAACTTCTGGGAGAGCCACGACACAGCCTTCCTGCTGTTGGTCCTCTGGACTCCCCCAAGGGCAAGCTCATCTGGGGACCTGAGGCCTCTCGGACAACCTCAAGGTTAGCATACCCCCTTCACTCTTGTTGAGTTCTGAGAGGTCACATCAAATTTCCTCCACAAACAATATTAAGAACTCATTCCTAGGCAGGGTAGGGAAACTCACAATTTTCCTTTCCTTCCAGGACTACAGGGTTAGAGGAGAGGTTATTCACTCAACAAATATTTACTGAGGTACACACATGTTTCCTACTAAAGGGAAGCTGAGATAGAGAGAAGACGCAAAAATGATATGGAGCTTGGCTTCAAGAGGAAACCAGACATCCATGTGCTCAGAAGCCCCGACAGAGGGTGTGCAGGGAGCACTGGGGCTCAGTGTGTGGCCACTGATGAAGAGTCCTGGAGAGCTTCACAGGAGAGCTACTGCAGGCACCAGATCATGGCGGAGAGCAGAGCAGCAGGGAGGGGTGCTCAGGGAACAAGGGCAGAGGTGTGAGAGCACAGCACAGGGGTTGGTGTGGGGGGACAACTACAGACATGCAGCTCATGGGGTCCTGGCAGGGAAGAGAACAGACTTGTGTATCTTCACCAGTGACAACTACAGCATGATCAGAAGTAAGAGAAGAGAGGCCGGGCTCAGTGGCTTAGCTTGTAATCCCAGCACTTCGGGAGGCCGAGGTGAGTGGACTGCCTGAGCCTACGGGTTCGAGACCAGCCCAGGCAACTTGGCGAGACCTGATCTTTACAATAAGTTTTTTAAAAATTAGCTGGGCGTGGTAGTGCATGCCTGTAGTTCTGGCTACTTGGAAGGCTGAGGTGGAAGATCACCAGAGCCCAACAGGTCAACGCTGGGGTGGCCATGAGTGTGTGTGCCACTGCACTGCAGCCTGGGCAACAGAATGAGACTCCAACTCAAAAAAAAAAGGAGAAAGAAGGGGAACACTACCCCAGGTGGCTCTAGGTACAGTATACAATTTTGTCTGTTATTTGGTGTGGGTCCAGCTGACATGGGGGACTCACAGCCTTCAAAAGAAGAGCTATTCTGTGACACCTCAAGAGTTGTATTTCAAGAGGCGAAAATACCCAGAGTAATTCCAACCTGCTTGGCAAAAGCTCAGGGGCCCTTTCCATGTGACCAACAGAAAAAAACGGTCATTATTTCACCAGCACCTTAGAAAACCTAGTGTCTTGTTGAAAATACTCACTTGAGCACCTCCCCCTCTCCATTTGTCATCCTGATCCCCCCATTAATGGGTCTCTGAAATCCAGCAATCATTGTTGCTGTTGGAGCCATCACTATCACTGGACATTTTAGTATCAAGAGATCATGAAGTGGGAAAAATAATGGACTTAAAATAAAAAAACTAGAGACATCCCTTGGTTTTGCCACTAACTGACCTCAGTTACCATGGACCCTTCTCAAAGAAGCTGGGTTAAATGCTCTCTAGGGTCCTCTGGGATCCTGCAGATCAACAATCAAAGAGGACACCTGGGACAAGAGGAATGTTGACACCCACTCCAAGACAG
The DNA here is from genome assembly GCA_963574415.1 of Tarsius wallacei. Taxonomy (NCBI): domain Eukaryota; kingdom Metazoa; phylum Chordata; class Mammalia; order Primates; family Tarsiidae; genus Tarsius; species Tarsius wallacei. The sequence goes on along the minus strand of CAUYQG010261047.1, from coordinate 23,295 downwards.
AAAGTAACTGGTCAGAAATCACTAGAGCAGAGAGAAAGTGAGAAGCTAAGACATTAACTTCCAAACACCATCATGAGTCATCCCACAGTCTAAAAAAGATGTTCTCTATGACCTTGTCTGGAGCAAATCCTGCCAGGTTCTCAATGTCTAAGGCTGCCCCTGGGCCTCCTCGGGTTGCCCCAGTTCCTTCGCAGCATCTTGTGTTCTACTAATAATTGCCCTCAGAACCTTGTTTTACCAAAAGGCAAAGCGGGTATTCTAAAACCACTTCAAGAACAGTGTTTTCTTTAGGATAAATGCACTAGAATCACAGAAGTTTAAGAGTAGGCTTAATTCTTTCAGTATCCTATCCTGAAGGCAAACAATCTAATCCCTTACGAGACAGACAGCTGTGACAAATCATGTACAGAGATTTCACGCTAGACAGAAACTGTATAAACTGTTCATGGCTCCAGAAAGGGAGACCCATGCCATACACACATCCAAGGGTACAGCAACTGGTCCAGGTGTCTGGACACCCCCGGATAAACACCAGCCAGAGGTCAAGACTGCCTCTACTCACCATGGGTATGCCATCCTTCTTGCGCCATGTCCACTCCGGGTGGGGGTAGCCCACAGACTTGCAGTACATTGTGGCGTCCTGCCCTTCATTCTTGTTCTCGCTCCGTTTATGGCCAGTAATGTCAGGAGCCGCTGGGAGAAAGGGTCAGAAACAGTCACCATGGAACTGTCCTCTGAACAGGGTACCAAGGCCCCACCTACCTGCCCAGAGCCCTGCTTCTAATAGAGTCAGTCTTTACACCTGTCCCCCTCATGTTCAGCTTTGATGATGAAGAATTCAGGTCAGAATTATGGGACCAACCGTAACCCCTGTCCTCACCAACCAAAGCGGCCCAAGCAGTTCTAAGTGTTACTAACATGTGAGGCTCTATGATGGAGGCAATTCTCTAGCCTACCGGAAGAGGATATAGGCACAACTGCTCTTAATTAAGCCCTCCTTTAAAGAAAATGCAAACAGAAACTTTTATCTTCTCTATCTGTCCAGGTTTTCTTTAAAACATCTGCATAACAACAATCATGCATCCTATCAAACACATTCCTTTAAGGAAATGAGACATCTTGAGAACTGATAACTATAATCAAATCTATTACAAAATACAGGAAAACAATGAAGGCTGGAAGAATGTACCAAATAAATTACAATGACCAAGGCACTCCCAGGAAAGAGGGAATCCAGCAATTGGGTCTTCATGAGAAAGAAGAAAGGCATGAACAGGAAATTCAACCAGTGTCCCCAGAGCTATTATCAACATCGTAAGAATCTGCCTTGTACACCTGATTTGCAACAATCTCTTAGACTGAACCCAGTCAAGGGGAAGTTTTAGACTTGCTAGAAATGGTCTTCCTTACTTTTAGGGATCACTTAGGAAGAAATAAATAGCACCCACAATCTAAAAATTAGGTAAGTTTCAAGGATCCAAGAAACCCAACGGGAAGCTAACTCTTTGAGTTTACCTTATTTCATCTTAACTCTATTTTCCACGCCAGTTACAGTAATCTGAGAGCAATAAAACTCAAAGCAGGCCTGATGTCACTGTGTTGGCCAAGACAGGAAAGAAAATCAATAGGCCATGGTCCAAATTCTAGTTTCACTGGTTCTTTAATTATTCTGTGCTTCAGCTCCATCCACACCCATTATCAAATGGAGATAAGTCTCGCCCCTGCTGACCTCCCAGAGCTCTTGGATGGAGTCCTAAGACATCAGAACCTCCATGTGGAGACAAAACCTATACTGTTGTATTATATCATGGACAAGCCCCACGTACCACCTTTGACTGGCTTGACTTTTCTTGACTTAAAAACTATCTAAAGTCCTACTACTCACAGCCTGTGCTTCCCAGGCACTAACTGGTACTGGTCTTGTACTCACCTTCCAGAGACCTGGTCTCTATAGCCAGTCCCTACCCAAACTGAGGCCTGGCCAGCACCGCTCAGTGTGAAGTGTTTCATGGACAGGATGTTATTCAGGAAACATCTTTTTGTTTTTCCAGGCAAAGCTGCTTACTACAGAAGGGAGAAGTCAGGCTGGCTCCCTTGTTCCCACCATGCCAAACTTTTCCCATAGCCACTCAGTCACTTCTCAGGCTGACTGTTCACCCTGGCCACCCTTCCTCAGTGCTTCCTTCAGCCAGTAAACATCAAGCACTCCAAGGAATAAGCTCCACAGCCACACAGTGACCAGATCCTCATCACGGGGGAGACAGGGGACACACAGGAAAAGGGCTGCCACATGCTGCCTCCAGCCATTTCGTTCATGTGACAAACACTTGCTGAGCACCCACTACATGCCAGGATGTCACAAAGTGGCTGGGCAAGGCCCTTCTGAAGTGAATTTTAGCACAATCAGAGGAAAATAAGGGAGCAGGTCACATATTTATGGAAGAACACTAAGTTGAGGGGAAAGCACAGCCCCTGAGGCTGGCACGTGCTTGTCACGTACAAAGAGGAAGAGGGTGGTGGGGCGAAGGGCAGGAGCAGGCAGGAGCAGAGGAAGCAGGACCAGTCAGGAGGCTCCTGGAGTGACTCAACTGGGGGAGGTGAAGGAGCATGCAGGTGGGGAGGAATGGTGAGACGGGGGATGTATTCTGCAGGCTGAGTTAAAGAATCTGTGAAGGGACTGAATGTGGCTTGAGAAGAAAAGGATCAGGAGAATACACAGGTCCTGGCAGAGCAACTGCAGCACGGAACTGCCAGGTACCAAGGTGAAGGTGACTGCCGAAGAATCGGGGCTTTTGTGTGTTTTTAGTTTGTTTTGTTAGGGAACAGAGAAAAAGTGGTGGTAAAAACCAGGAGTTCAAGATTTAGAGCATGGTAAGTTTAAGATACTCATTTACCATCCAGGTGACGCTGTCAAGCAGGCAGCCGAATAGCAAGTCTGAAGCTCAGAAGTGCTAGGGCAGAGATACACATTTCTTAAATCAGTTGCTATGTGGTGTATTCTCCCATTTTCATTCTCCTTTGCCCCGAAGAGAACACCCACTTTGAGCCAGTTATGTGACTAACTGCAAAAGTAAAGTGAATTCAGGACTATCAGCTTTTGCTTGGGGACTCAGCCCCGAGGTTACACATGAGAACCACCTAGGAGAGCCGCCAGATAGCCCCACTGCCTCAAAGAGTCACTGCTCTGAAGGGACTTAGCCCTAAGGGTCAGGACCTGGAAGGTGGCGAATACCCCCAACCCCCACCTCCCTGGGTGTGAGAGGAGCAACACATCCTCCCCTTATTCACTTCCCGCAGTCTTCTAGAGGCTTCTACTTGCAGATGTGAACATGGTCTTGGAGCCGCTGCTGGCCTAGCTCAACACCCCCTCTCCCCACTCCCCTCCCCCCCCCATCCTCTGGGGGCCAGGTGTGCATAGTATAAAAGCCTAAGAGAGTCTTCAGTGGTTAGATCTGCTGCTGCTTGCTCCTCACCTTACTGACAAATACTGACTGCAGCTTCGAGACACCTCTTCTACTTAATGTTCTCAAGAGAATAATGTCCTGGTTACTTGCCCAAGGGATGCAAGCAACACTAGTATGGCGGTGGAGAGAAAGTTAACCCAAGCCACACTGCTCTACCCCTCTAGCGAGTCATCATGACAACGGACACTTTGGCCTTTGGATCAATGAACAGGTGTGTCACCTCTCTCTATCCTTCAAAGTAGATGCTCAATCAGAACACCTGCTCCTGCTCCGCCTGCTTAACAGGGCAGGGGACCCCCAGCAAGGAAGGTACCCAGACTCTTAGAGCACACAGCAGCAGTGGCCAGACCTAGGGCTCAAAGACCCAGGTGGTTTGGAATAGTCCACAGGTTCTTTGATATGCCTCCCTTCGAGAGGTAGAGCCTGATTGCTTCCTCTGAGTGTGGACTGGACCTAGTGACTCTCTTCCAATGAATAAAACAAAGAAGAAGTAAAGGTGCACAACTCCAGAGACCAGTTCACAGAGGTCCTGTGGCTTCCTACTCGTTCTCCCACACACACTGGCGGGGCTCAACTGCCATGCTAGGGTACTCCAACAGCCAATGAGAAGCCTGGGTAGGGAGAAGTGGAGGCCTACTGCCAACAGTCTCCTGGGGAGTCACCCAGGAGTGGTCTCCAGCCCTGGCCAGGCCTCCTGAGAACTGCAGCCAGAAGCTCACCTAAGTCTCAGGAAAGTCCCTGTGCCAGAACGCCCCACCCAACTGCTCCCTAACTCCCAACCTCCAGGAACTGACGTTGTAAGTGTGTATTCTTTTAAGCCACTAAGTTTTGAGGTAACTGATTATGCAGCAATAGGTAACAAACATACTGACCAGCAAGGCAGACATTACCCCATGTTTATACATTGGAAAGCTCAAGTCTGGAAAAGTTTCCTAATGGTGAAGCTAGAACCCAAATTCAGGATTGTCTGAATCCAGCAGCCATGCTTTTTGTACTTTACCATACTAAGGAGAAATAAACTAGAACAGGGGCCACAAAAATTAAAACGTACAACGCGAATGACTGGCAACTGCACAGCAAACAGCCCCTATGTTCTCTTACATGTAGACGTAATAGAGCACCCTAGACCTGTGGTGGGACTGATCTGCCTGCCTGCCTGCCAGAGTTTAGCTCCTCTGTATACATAGTGTAAAGAGCAGAGCTTTGGGCTTGAAGACAGAGAAATCTGGACTCCATCAAGACTCTATTACTCAACAACTGAGAACCTAAGGCAGACTGTTTAAAATATTTTGAGTTTCAGTATTTATTTTTGTAAAATGGGAATAATACTTATGTCATAGAGGTCTTGTGAGGATTAAATTTCACCTATTAATCAAGCACATTTGAGCTCAGGGTCAAAAGCAAACATTTAAATTGAGCCATTAGTCAGGGAAACAAAGGCTAAGGTTTACACTCCATCACTATTAATTCTAAGAAATCAGAGATACTGATTATACGCTCTCCCATTTGCTGATATAAACAAGACTTTTGTTTGTAGCTCTAATAAGGTTTAATCAGGTCAGATACTGACAAATTATATGATTAAGTAAGGCCTATTTTAGTGCATCACCTTTTAAGGGCTTGCCAATTAACTAGGGAGTGCTTAACCAGGTCCTGCTGGTCTGAAAGCAGGTCTGAGAGTCTGGCTAAGCCTCCATATCGTGAGGGAAACAGAGCAGATACTCCTTACCTCCCTCTACCCTCTTGGGGACACAGGCTGAGTGGCAAGAGTGATGGGTAGGAGCAACAGAAAGACCCTCAGAAGAGCTCAATGACCCATCTGGGGACTGACTGACTCTCTGGCCTTGTTAGCCACATATTCTAATCACATGAGTTAATGGATATTCTTCCAGCCTCCTAATAAATAGCAACGGAGGGGTCCCAAAAGAGTCTTGGTTACCCAACAGCACCTGACCCAATTTCATTATCTGGGCAGTCTGAGCCTTTGACTGAGGACAAATTCATGTTCCTCAGAACCCTCTGCTGCCCGACCTACCTGCGCTTAGAGCAAAGTGCCCAGTTTCTCTGCCAGGCTGGAGGCTGTAGAAAGTGTCAACTCCAGCAAGAGGCATGATAAGATGAAGCTAATGTTAATAAAGTTAACAGAACAGGCCTGAGAAAGGTAGAGGTAGAGGCCTCTTGCGGAGACTGCTTCCTTGGTGCTCACTTTCCAAAGCATATTCTAACCTAGCAACTCATTTTCAAAGAAAATCTATCCTTAAAGGTGTTGTCAATGAGTGGGTTGTTTCCAAGTAAAGATGCTGATTCTGCATAGATGGTCTTTTTACTTGCTTTATACAACCTATAAAATCCCAGATACCTCATCTTTGTTGCAGGCAAAATGAAGGTAGAGAGGGAGAGTTAATATTTACTATTAGCCAAGGGCTAAGCCCAGGAAGGAGCATAAGACTGGTCAAGATGGATGCAAGGAGAATGTGGGCTTTTCCATCCCCAGAGTAGACCCAGAGCTGGCTGTGAAGACTGAACAGCCTAGGACGGGTGCCGCCTTCTGCAGGTGAAATCACTGAGGTGGCGGTGTAGAAGTTTCCCCCGAGACAGTGATTCTCAGTCCTGGCTATATGCTATGATCACCTGGAGTGCTTTTATAAAAATGCTCACGCCCAGGCCACACTTCATATGAATTAAATCAACTTTGAGAACCTCTGTTCTAACACCTTCCCCAGCAACAGCACTGGAGGTCAGGTGTCCTCATAAGATAGGCAGATGAGGCTGTGGAGGTGTGGGGTCACTGAGATGACATTCTCCAAGCTGAGAGGCTGACAATCAACACCACTAAGAAAATGAGCTTGGAAATAACTTCTTTCAATAACCAACCTCTCACTAGTGTCCACAGGAGGGAGTCCAGACTGTCAGAGCCATCCAGAACCAAGGAACACCAGGGAGTGGCGATCTCATTCCACTCCCTGCTGCACTTGAGGAGTCTGAGGCCCAGGAAGGGAAGCCACTGATCAGAGCCACTGTGAGTTAATGGCAGGGCCAAGATGAGAACCCATGTCTTCCAATTTTCAGCCAGAGGCCTTTTAAATGTCATAAACTGAACGCAGCAGCACGGTTTAGTGCTTAAAAGCACAGGCTCTGGAGCTCAAGTGCCTGATGGGAACCATGGACTCTGTCACTTTGGGCCAGCCATTAATTCCCCCTAGCTTCAATGGTCTCACCTGGGAAAAGTGGAGATAGCAACATTTATCCCACAGAGTTGTGAAGAGTAAAGGAGAGAAAAGGAACAAGCGATGCACCTAGCAGAGAGAACAGCATAAAATGCGCAGTCATGTGAGCTCTTCTTAGTCTTATTAAGGAAGGTCAGGGTGGCACTCTGAAGAGAGGAAAAGCAAGTCAGGCTGGGCTTACCTACCTACGAGCCACATGGCAGGGATGGTCTGGGGGCTGAGGGCGATGCTAGGAAGGTCCTAGGAACTTCAAGATATTACTATTATATCTTCAAAGACTTCTTAAGTTGTGGCAACTCTGAGTCAGAAGAGACTATTTTGACATCAGCTCTGACCTAAAGGATGTCACAAACTCTAAGCATCTTCACCTGTCAAACTAGCTGTCTTTCCCATCTGTCAAATGAAGAAAGGACTTGAAAAGGCCATGCAGGCTCAAAGTGCTGTACAAATGTGACATGTTTATTATTACTTCTAGCAGTGGCATGCACACACACAGCCTATCTCGGCCAGTTTGGGTTGTGATACGTCCCTTGTAAGGCACTGTGACAGAGCAGGAAACAGGAAAGTGGGGCAAGGCCACTTACAGAAATCCTAACACTTACTCCTAACAGTCAAATGCAAAGAAAGCTGAGGAGGAGGGGGAGAAACACAAGATCAGCCCTGGCTCTCACAGCAACCAGAAGACTGAAGCTCATCTGAAATGTCCAATAAGCAGGGAGAATGCCCTGACAAGACATGAGGTGCAAGCCTTTCTGGGGCTGCAATGTGCCTCTCACAAGAGGCAGTGGCACATGTGCTGCAGAAGATTTGACAGCCACCAAAATCCTTTTCCAAAAAATAGCAATAAAACTCCAATTCTTTGTTTCTTGCATTAATCAAAATGGTTAAGTATCTGGGAATCATGAGAAAAATGTCTCTTTTTACTTTGTAAATGATACAAAAAGTTTTAATTTGCTTCTTTTATGAGCATTTTTTTTTTTAGTTGGTGTCACACTCTGTCGCCCAGGCTAGAGTGCAATGGCATGCTCACGGTCACCCCAGCGTCAACCTGCTGGGTTCTGGCAACCCTTCCACCTCAGTCTTCCAAGTAGCTGGAACTACAGGCGTGCACTACCACACCCAGCTAATTTTTTTTCTTTTTTTTTTTTTTCTAATAATGGGGGGGGGTCTCGCTGGTCTCGAACCCGCAGGCTCAGGCAATCCACTTGCCTTGGCCTTCCAAAGTGCTGGGCACATTTTTTAATTTTAAAAAAGGAAGGGAAAAACGGAGAGAGTAAGAGGTAAGGGTTGAAAAATGCCAGGGATAGAACATTTCAACACCTATTTATTAACAAATTCTCTATGATAAGGGGTGGAGTCTCTGGAAGACAGTCTCTGAAGAGTCAGAAAGCTGGAGAGAGAGCTGTCCTCCCAATGTGAGCTAAGTGGATCCCAGGGAGGTGGGCTCTGAGCGGAGGCTCTACTAGGGCCTAGCCCCTGCCATTTCCCATGTCCTGGCCATCTTCCTCCTCATCACCTGCTCAGATCAACTGCAAACACCTAAGAAATGTAGCCCTTCACAGGGCCTCCCTGTTTACACTGTGCCTCATTTTTGTCCTTTAAAAAAAAAGAGGAAAAAATAAACCCTTCCTCAGATGCAAGTCCTCCCATTCTACATGGCCTATACCCTCCTCACAGTACCCAACAGAGAGCCACAGGTTCTGGTTTCCAAGCACGGCCACCTCAGGTCCACTCCCGGGCCACACTCCTCGCTGATTCAGCGCTCTTTCCTTTTGTACACCACAGGTAACTCAAGATTTGGTGATGTGACAGACAATGCCCAGTCCCCACAGTACTGAGCCCAGATAACACCCAGAGGTGTTCTGAAAGGCAGGAAATGCCAGATGGGGAAGAAATGGCTGAGGATAGAACTGATACTGAAGAAATATACACAGATGGTCTGAATTATATGCCCTGACATGCTGATTCAGCTAAAGCCACAAATGAAGGAGATTCTCAGAGACCCCTTCAGCTAAGAGGTCCCTTCAGTTCTCAAGTACAAACACCTCTGACCTCTCCATTACTCAGCAGATTTTTCAAATCACTACAGCTATAAAAAGATTAACTGTCTCTTACCTCCTCCCCAGAGGCACTAGGGGAGTAAGCCGACTTTCTATGAAAGTGCTTGGGAATCAACACATACACGGATCACTCTAAATGCAAGGCAGTTTTTCTACCCCAATCACAAATGGAAGCTAGCTTAGAATACAAGCCTGGGCCCATAGCAAACCCTTTTAAACAGATACAGAAAAAGCCAAATGTTCTGTCTTTACCAGACTCAAATCTCCACAACCCAAATGACAAGACAGTAAGCATCCAGCTGTTTCTATCCAGGTGCTGGGGGAGAAGGAGAGAAAGAACCTATGCCTAACCCTAACCCTTACAAATGTTCTTGGGCGATAAACATACACTACTATATCATTCAAGGTAGTCACTGAATATGCTTTAGGATTTCTATAAAACAGAATTTTCTCTTCTGTAAAACCAAGATAACACCCCTGCCTCACTTTCTCACAAGGTTGTTAGCACAGTCAGATGCAACAGTGCCCAGCAAGCACCTTGAACATGATGTTATGTAAGCTGGAACTTCCTCTGAAAACACTCCTGGCCTGAGCTTCCTGCTCTGACCCTGCCACCACTGCTTCCTATCTACTAAAGAGAAGATGAAGACCGATGACGTCGAGGTCACTGACGCCCACCCTCTCACATGGCCAACCAAATGGAAAAACCACTTTGGTTTCCACTTCCCAAAGTGCTGCTCAGAAATCATTAACTCCAAATCAATAGCGATTACAGTTAGTCAGGACTTGCAATCGTGTGTAATTATCCCTTAGGCCTGGGGAGGACAATTAACTAGACACCCACTCTTGCCCTCCCTCACCCATCTGGTCCCTTTGCTCTGTCTTTGTGCCGAAGGCTCAGCCAGGAATGCTGCAGGGCCTCAAGTCTCCCTGCACAGCTGGCACCCCTAGGCTGGGGAAGGCCCCCAATGGCTTAGAAAAAAATGTTTCCCCATGCCCTTCATTCTTATGTTGAACATGTGTGGCCTTCTGCAAACAGAGCAACCCAGATCTCCCCGAGAAAAGCCACCAAAGAAACCAAATGCCATGTTCTCCAACCTGTTGTGACCCTGTCTCACCTAACTCAACCCTTCAGGTATTCAGAATTAAATCTAGCAGCTGGAGGTGGCAGTGGCCGTCCCCACATCAACTCCCAAGTTAGCACTGTGTTGCCAAAGTATTCCCTTCATTTACTAACACCATATACTGGAAACTTGGAATGTGTCTAAGCCTTTCTTGAATTTCCACTTTTAATCTTCCAAATATTCTAAGGAAGACCTAAGTACCCGTAATATAAGCCCTTTCTCCTGAATGTATCCTTCCAGCTTCCAGGGATGATCCTATGAACTTAAGAAAACAAATCTGTGTCCTAAGCAAAATGAAAAACTGAAAATAAAAATTCTCATCTCTCCAGCCTGACCTCCATCAGCAGCCCTGCCTCCCCAGGGTCACTGGGAGTTGAGATCTGGGTTCTAGACTAGATCTGCCACAAACTCACAGAGGGACATGGAGCCAGAGGTTTTGCTTTTCTGGGTCCCAGATGCTTCTTGGAAGTAACATGAGAAGCTGACATAGATAACGTCAGGTAGCTCCAACTTCTACAGTCCTACCTGCACTTCTTGGAACTCTCTGCTGCAACCTCGCCCTTAAGCTGCCATGCACCCAAAGGCTGTCCACTGAAATTCTAATATATTATCCACAGAAACTGATATTCACTGTACTTTCCCCAGTCCTGCTGGCCCACTAGAGACCTGTTATCATCCTTGTAAGGCACTGCTTTAAAAGCTTTATACACACTTTAGCCACACAAATTGCCAACGTTCAAACATTAACATATAAAAACCTCAATTTCATATAGTTCAACCTACTGCATCAGATTATTTTATCCTAACAACCCCATAAGGTTAAACAGTGTTGATATAACCATTTTACAAATGTGGGAAAAAAAGCAGAGAAGTTAGTAACTCACCAAGGCTACAAAGCTAGCAGATGATGAAGTCAGAGTTTAAAACAAGGCAGCAGGGCTACCGGTTCTAACTGTAATTGACTCTCAAAATGGAAACGAGGAGAGCGTGAAGCCTGGGAGTACAGACCAAGGCAGTGTTATGGGAGGAGAGTGAGAGGCTCACACCAAAGCCTCTGCCGGGTTGTACCTTTCACTTCAATGGTGGCGTTGGCTTTAGGAGCGCTGACAAAGTGATAGACGCAGTGGTATTCGCCTGAATCCTCAGCTCTTGGCTTATTGATCCTGCATAGGTAAGAAAAAAATAAAGTGAGGAAGCTGGGAATAGTCAAAACATAAAGAAAAGGAGAATCACAGAGACAGCCAGGGGCACTGCTTTGCAAATTCTACCCCTGAAGACAACTCACCTCCTCCTAACTAAAAGCAAAAATGCCCTCTGTGCATTCCAAAACATTAATGCCTTGCTCTTTCCTGGGTGCCAGGAAGACGAAGGTGGAATGGCATGTGATTCCTAATCTCAAGATGCTCCAATCTGTGTGGAGAAAAAACTGTACAATGTCACCAAAGGAGAGGGCTGCACAAAGTACAAATTACACTCAGATGTAAGAGGGGGAACCATCACTAAAACCTTCTCACTTACCTGGTGGCTCCAGTCAGGTAAACAAGGATGGGGAAAAAGCTTTTTCTGAGTATCTCTAAAGAACTCATTTGGTAGTTCTGCTCTTCCTACCCTGTCTTGTAGCAGCATGCTTTTCAATAATACTACTCACTAACAGGACTCAGGTAGTTAAAAACAAAAAACAAAAACAAACCAAAAACCTGCTATCAGAGCATCAGCTACAGAGTCGCAGCTAAAAGGCTGACCACAAACTCAGGGACCCACCTATTTCCCCAGCCCCTGCCACTTGCACTTACTACTCATTCCAAAAAAGAAGCACAGGTTAAGAGACTATGGATGAGGGGAGAGACAGCCCAACCCCAGGGCTGTCTCAGCATATCCATGTCAGTGTAATATTCTATAAGGAACAGTCAAGATGTCTTGTCAACTTGACACAGTGCCTTTTCTTAAATCAATATGTTCCCCACAAGAAAACAAACACAAGTCAGCTGCTCTTAACAAGTGTTCCAGAATTTAAGGAGCAGCAGCTGAATTATCAGGGCTTAGACTGACTCTAAGTTCATCGAGAAATACTTGGAAAGATAACTCCCACGTTTGAGGCCATGCCTATGGGCTCAAAGTTTCTTTTGGATTAGCTACTGGGAAGAAATTAAAGGAAATGGAAAATGTCCCGTGCAGGCTGGGCAGAGGCAGGGTTCTGAAACGGGCCCAATGACCTCCTCAGTTGTTATTCTACAAAATGTGAAACCCCCAAAGCACCCTAAGGACACAGAAAGTCCCTACAGAACTTCAAATAAGCTGAGAAAAAAAGAGACGTATTTTATTAAGTCAGGCTGAAACTTTATGAAGTTACAGTTCAAAGCTTTGTGGGCAACAGTACAAGACTTGAGAGAAACATGACTGGATGCCTGCTATCTTAAAAAAGCTATTATAAAAAACAAGTCTGTAAAATGAATGGACAGAACAGGAATAAATGCTTTTCACTCTACACAACACCTTCATTTGATTAACCCTTTCCAAACTATAAAGATAAAGCTGAGACTGTATTTCCAATTTTATATCAGAAGAAACTACAGTGGAAACGATGTAACTAACTTGCTAGTAAGTGGCATGGTGTAACAGGAAAATAAATTCTAGAGAAACTTCGAGAAAGTCAGAAGACCTGAAACCTAGCCTTGATTCTGGAACTTCCTAGGTATAGTATTTGGCCTTAAAGCAGTCAAGAGTTACTCTCTGAATCTTAGTTTCCTCAAAAAAGAAAGAGAAGATCCACAAATTCATGTGGATCAAATAAATAAGAGATGTGAGACGATCTCAAAGCTGCACAACATTGCAGAATGCCCTTGCTACTCCTGGGTACACAGGCTTCCTGGTTTCACTCCAGCACTTTCTTTGCATTGCATCAATCTGCCAAGGAGGATTTCCTGATCCTTTTCCAGATCAGTTTCAACCACGAACAAACTACTCTGAAAGGTGAGGTGCCACAAGTTCTAGATATTCCAAAAAGCACCAAATGTGGGGGTGCTGGGTAACTCCCATCAGCAAATACCCTCCTTTCTTCAAAGATTATTCCCAGGCTACCATCCTCACTCCAGATCACTAAAGAGTCCTGGATCCACTGATGCTTATCAGGTGACAGTGATGCTAAACACCCTTAAAAGGTAATTCACTAGGAAATCTACCCAGTAGAAAGATCACTTAGGGAGATGTCTTGCTCCAAGAGCCTCAAAGCAGACTTTTGAGATCTGATTCTTCAAACCCCACTGGATGAAGTCAAGAGACTGCATTCTAGTTGGGAATCTCCTATGGACCAGCATTGCTACCCTGAGCAAATCACTACCTCCTGACTCAGTTTCGCTATTATAATAGTGAGGAGACCATCTATGGCTCTCAAAACTGACTGCTCATTAGAATCACTTGGTAATCTCTTATAAGAGTCCTAAGCATTGCCCCAGATCTACTGGGTTAAACCAAACATACCCCATGTCCCTTCCGTGTGCAGTAGTTATAGATGAAGACTACTAGTTATGGATCGAGGAAACCCAGCCCCACTTCCGCCAGTCTTTCCAGGTGCTGCCAGTCCCCCTCACCTGTACTCCATGTTGCTGGCATTCTTACGAGTGGCCGTCAATTCCACTCCATTCTTTGTCCAGTAGCTGTATGTGAGGGTGTGAGAGCTGGAGGTGAGGTTACACTGCAGGGTGACAGGGAGAGGAGGGCCGTCCCGAATAATGACCTCTTCACTGGTGACGATCCTTGGCTCTGTAATAAGAGTGCACAATGACAGGGGGCAATAGCTTTCCATCCGCTGTAGCCCTGGCCTGAGAGTTGGATGGGGTGGGAGGGGGAGACCAGAAGAAGAGGGGAGGCAGACAGGACCACATGGGGAATTTCACTTCACCACTTTGGAGGAAGTCAAGAAAGGAAAAACAATGATTATAAGCAAATGACCACTAGCGCAGACAACAGCCTGAGACCAGCTGGCCTAGACGTGAAAGAATGGGAGTATTATGGGGGCTTACGTTGGCAACAATCCACTTACACTTTTGAATACCACTGTTATTACATAAGAACCACCAAACTATGTGGCTTCGATTAAAAACCCAGGCTCCACCTTGCCATTCTGAAGACAAAGGCCACATGATTTATATAACTAAGAAGCTTTCTATGGTGTCACTGAGCCTTGGAACAGTAATAGGTATAATCAGATAATATATGTATGGCTTTTCCCACATTTAAATGTTAAACCTACGGCAAACCAGCCATGGCTATTATGTATGCAGAAAAAGTGCGGATCCTTAAAGCCAACTTCCTATTGGAAGGCTCTTGCACTTGAGAAACGGTGCTGAAGCAGAATTCTTAAGGAACCATCCATTCTTTTCTCAGCCCATATTTATTTCCAAAGCAACATTTTTTCAGAATTGCACTTTAAAACACATTCCATTGTGAGATAATATAGTTATAACTAGAGTGCAATGTTTTGTTGATATGATGGGCTTCTAGAATTTTAGAAAGGCTACTGAATCCCACTCTTTTTTTAAGAGCTAAAAAAGTGAAATGACTTGTGCAAGGTCATAAGTACTATTAACCCTTTGCACTCGGAGACATTTCGTGGATCACCTACCAGCAATTCAACCGCACTTTTTTACGAAATAGTTAAAAACAACTCACTTCATATTAAATAGTATAGGTTGGAACCAATTATTTTATTGTAATGATATTTGGCTTATAATGTAATTTTGGACACTGAGGAACCTATTTATGACAAAAAATCAAAATTTCATATCTTATATTTTTCTAATGTGTGGTAACATGTGAAACTGTCACCAACATGCATCGCAGGTTCATTGATAAATGTTGTACAATAGTAACTCGTTGGACATCTTCCACCTGGCGTTTTTCTATTCAAGCAGACAGTACAGTCTCGTTTTCTTCCTCCTACATTAATAAATGTAGTTTATTGTCCAGTCTGTTGTTTGAAGATGACGGGGAAGGACGCAAGCGTGATTCCTGAAAACCACTTTTCAACTGATCCATCAGATGCTTGACAAATTTCAAACAGGACATAGGTTTTTCGTTGTTTTTGAAAGAAAAACTTCAAGGAAACATACATTTTTGAAAAATCTGCATCTGCATAAGTTTGTCCTGTATAATCACCAGCAATCTCTTTGTGTCCCCGGGGAGGGAACATCTGAGTGGTTTGCTAGATTTCTGATATCCCCCAGAGGAGACATCCAAGTGCAAAGGGTTAATGGCAAAGCTGGCCTAGAAGACACATCTGCCTCAATTCTCTATTCCTGCCCCCTCCCGGTCTGAAGGTCACATCACCCCTCCTTCTACCCTGGGTTATATATACTTCACCTTCTAGTTTTATGCTGAGCTTAGCCAACCTGGGATCACTAGTTTATCTACAAAAATAACCTATTTGAGTCAAATATTATAAGATATTGAGCAGAAATTTTTAAAGTCACATTGTATCATTCCTAAAAGTTTCATCTTTCGAGCACACTGAAATCCATCACTATAAGAAAGTTGAGATGTTTCTATGTGTTTGTCTTTTGCTGTTGTTGATTGTCTTAAATTTTTTTTCCCAGGCTTAGTTCTTCTTCTACTTGTAGTCATGTAGTCAAACACTTTCAGGTGAAGTCTAAACTAACAAATCTTTTCTGATCCACACTGAAAGGTATTTGCTTTTTTTATTTGTTTTCCAATTCAGTCTCAGGACCCTTGGCTAACTTGGCTACTTCCTGTCTGGGGTCTGCAGCGACTCCCCTCCCATTTGATGCAGTATAGTGTGATCCTTCACTCGAGGACAAAACTCTCTCCCTCCACTGGAACTCAGTTGTGCTTGCTGTTCAGGGAGGGGGACAAGATGGAGAAATCATGGGGACCTCCTATCCAATGGAACATTTCTGACTGTAGAGTTAATGTCTTCAAAGAAACTTGTAATAAAACAAATCCTTCAGCTTGCTCCATTAACCAACTGGTTCTAGCCATTTTCCAACTCTGGCAAAAGGATAATGTAGTTATCTTTCATTCAGCACTGGTCCTTATCGATAACATCAAACAGGGTCTCTATGTACAGATAATGGAGGCATAGCAGCCACTAAGACAGAAGCAGATGCATGTCAACACGTTAGCGCAGTGGTGTCCCATGGTTTCCAAGACACACTGGACAGAAGCCAAATCCCTGGGCTTTAAGAAGTCGAGCAGAACGGCTGCAAACCCTGCAATGGAAGGCGCACACACACCATCAGCAGAAAGCATCACAATTCCAAGAAAAATAAAAACCAAGCAAAAACAAAAGAGAAAAAAGAGAGCCAGTACTCCACAGAAGAGAAATTAAAAAATATAAAGGCAACATTAAAACCCAAACACATTTTGATTTTTGTTGAATTTTTATCATCCAATTTCATTTTCTGTCCCACTTGGGACTCTCCTTCTGGCTCTTCCTCTCAGATTGCACTGAGAAAGGGTGAACCCTGAGAATGAGGCCAGACGCTTCCAGATGTTTAAATACAAGGAGGCCAAAGTAAATGCTCCTCTTACCTGTGGTAATGCAAATGACCAGTGCAGCCCAGGGAGATTAAGAAGCTGATGAAAGCAACCTGGTAACTTTCTGCCAAGAATTCTTGGAAGGCAAAGGAAAGTACTGTTTCCCTAAATGTTAAAGATCTGGGAGAGTCAGCTGGGAGCAAGTGACAATTTCAATAGGTTTTAAGTATGATTCTGCACCATGGGAGGGTGGTGAGGTAGGGTCACCTGCCTCCTGGGACTGCTCTATGTGAAAAGCAGTGCTAGACCGAGTTCTTTGGCCATGGTGCAACATCTGCAATCTGCACCAGGATGAAGGTGGGGCTTTTATTTCTGTGGCCAAGCACTGCCCAGTCAAAGTCCAAGAGAGATGAACATCTAGGAGGCGCTGCAACGCTTCCACCTGCCACTGACTCCTATTTAGAAGCAGCGAGAGGAGGCCCTTACCCTAGCCATCATGCATATGTAAAGAGCATGCTGTGGCCAGAGAGACATCCTGAAACTGGGCACGTTTCTCCTGCCTTGCATGACTTGCAGAGCTTTGGGAAAAGTACTGCCAGGAGGTCATTCTTAGATTTCAACCTCCCCTTGGAGCCAAGGTCTTTGGGGAATGCTGAGATCATAAAACATCCAATCAGAGTTGATTCCAGAGTGTTTAAAAAAACAAAAAACAAACAGCAACAACAACCTCCTGGCTCTCCAAAACATCCTACTAGGGCTAACAGACTGATGGGAAAGTTAAGGGCAAAACTGACTAGCCACATACAGATACCCTAAGTTAGAAAGCTGCTTTTCTAGGTAAACTGGGGGAATGCTCTGTACTCTCAGGACTGGCAGACAGGTATCCAAAGTCTCATCCTTTTCTGGCCCCTAGGCATGGTCATTCTAGTTATGAGTCAGGCTCCTGGAAATACAAGCACAAATGCCAGCCCAGCCCATGCCTATCAACTTCCACAAACCTCTGTGGCCATTTGGGTAATTCTGCTTTTATAAGGAAAGGAGCAAGGGGGCAGGAGAAGGAGACGTGCAAGGGAAAAAAATTGTTTAAAAAAAAAAAAAATCACTGGGTTAATGTTCCCCGTTTTCACATAGACAAGGTTTTCTTTTCCCTTTTCCAGAAGCAGGTTCTCTGAGTCAACAGTGCCAACTGCAGCAGCCTCTCCTACCTCTCCTCTAAAGACTTTTGTCCTTCCCATAGGGGTCTTCCGATCACTAATTTTCCATGTAAAGTACAGGGACTCGGGACACAGGTCATATTACCTCCTGTATTACTACCAAATTCCTCATAAAAATCGTATCCGTTTTTACTTACTCGCTCTAAATCGATCTGCTCTCTAAGCTAATTCCACTCACTGAGTCCTTGAAGAGAAAGGGAAAAACCCAGAGGATGTCTCCATTAAGCAGAGAATGCCCCTTAAGCACAACCAGGTAAGGCATGAGGCTAGAAGTCGCTTGGCCAGGAGCACTGGTTCTGTGGGAGCTTCTCCCTCTCTCTCCTTCCTCTCACACAAGTAGCAAGCCACTTTCAGAAGCTTCTGTGTCACGGCTCACTTGTACCTCCTGTAAGAGATTAAGAGGAGGATTCTGAGCCAGCCTCTAAGCTCACCCATCATTGAGAGGAACAGAACAGAATTGGAATTTAGTTTCCTCTTTTTTCAAGACACAAAGAAAAGGCCAGTGTGAAGGGCTTCTACACTAGTTCTGGGGTTGCCATCTTTGGGCTAAGGCACAATGTACCAACAGCCAGTCATCAGAGTCAAACAGTGAACAGGAATCAGATGCAACTCTGAGACAGAGTTATGGGGGGTTTTTAAAAAATAGTTTGCAGCTGAATCACCTGGCACCTAACAGCAAGACACACGGAGGAAGCCTCAGGCTGCTGCTTTTAGAATAGGAGGTGGAAGGGCTGGCCCAGCGAGGAGCGCACTGCTGCAGTGGAGGGCTGGTATCAGAGAAGCACATGCCACTTCTGGAAAGAAAAAGAGCCGGAACTATGGAAATACCCAAGCTTACATGCCACCCAACAACCAAGACATACCACCACACTGCACCCATGGCAACATTCCCATCACAGAACAGGATGACACCAAGTCACAGTGAGGGGAGAGGCTGGGCAGACAAAACTGAAAACCACAGAGGTGATGGCAGTTACTCAGAGAGCTTCAAACAGATGAACAGAAGAAATAAATAGTTAGACTGGGGAGAGAAACAAAAATAGAAAGGCACCAGAGAAGAAATCAGCAAAAAGGATAGCAGGAAACCTACTACAAAATTAAAGGGCAGGGAAAGAAACATTTTCAACACTACCCTCCCTTGGCTGGTATGAGTTTCAAAAGTTTTTCACTTCTCCCTCCCTCCTCTCCCAACGCAGATGCTTTGGGACAGTCACAGATGTCCTCAAGTTCTTTGTTCCTGAGAAGAAAGACACAGAGAAGGGCTGGGGAATGAGGGAGGCAGCGAGGACGGCAAAGAAGAAAAAAAAGTTGCCACAGATGTTTCCATACACTACAACCAGAGGGTCGTGGGTTTGAAAAAACGGAGACATGGGGTGGGGTGAGCGATCATACTGGGGAAAAGGGGAAGGAAGCGGAAGGGAAGGGTCATCGGGCCACCTCTAATGACTACAGTACTGCTACCGTAGGGTGCTGGACTCACTCTGAAGGACGCTTATGGTGGCCTGGGCTCGAATCCATGTTATGGAGGGGTTTTGCCTCAAGTCATTCCTCTTGGGGTCGTTGCTGGCCCTGCACTCGTAAGTCCCAGAGTCCTCCAAGGTGAGCCGGGTTATTCTCAGCACACTCACGCCGTTTGACCCGTAGGCGGTGTTTACGGTGACACGGCGCTTCCGAGCACCGTCCCACAGCTGTCTGAAAGACTCTGCCCGGTTGACTTCTGCGTACCACCACTGGATCTCTGGCGTGGGGCTCCCGACCACGTCACAGTACAGCTCAAAGGCGTCCCCCGTGAGCTTAGTTTCTGACATGGGCGACTTGACAAACCCAGCTAGAGGGAGGGGGAGCAGGAATGCAGTGACAGGCCAATCAGAAAAAAAAAAAAAAAATAATCAACAGGTGTTAATAGTAATGTAAAGAAAAGAAAAGAAAAAAGCAAATGAGTTGCAAAGAACAAAAAAAGGATTCATTTTTAAACTATAAAGAGACAGTAATAGCAATTCATACAAGCTTTTAGAAGAAGAACCACCCTGGGAAGCTCAGAAAGCAAAGGCAGGCTAGTTACAAGCTGGGGCAGCCCAGGTGCTGGCAGGCAGAAGCAAGCCCACTGGAAAGCATTGAGCAATGGGCCCAGCTGGGAGGAATGAGAAAGCCTGTCTTGGGGAAGGCCTCTCTCTTTCAAGCACAAACCATTCATCACCTTTGCAAACCCAGGCAAGTGATGAAAGATCACCAAAGTGCCAGCAAGTTTCTATGCCAAGTCAGGATGTCCCTTTCAGATGGGTACTTTTTGAAGATGCAGTGTCTTTTCCCTCAACAGGACTTGTTAACGGACCTATGGTGCCTTCTCTTGGGATTCAGAGTGCACATTTCAACTGAAAGAGTAGCAAATTTCTCTCTCATGAAGAATTCTATTCTGAGTTCAGACTAGACTTTCTCCACCTCCTATTTTTCCCTGGGCAAACAACCTGGCTGTCCTTGATATGGCAACTTCTACCTGAATGCAGACTCCTCGGTCTCAGAACAAGACAGTCTGCACTTCTTACTAGAATAAGATACTTTGGGGCCAGCTCAGGAGTGGGGCCAACAGTACCAGCAACACAATCCACAGTCTCGAGTAGAAGGACTATACCCTCCATAACTCCAGAAATCCACATAACCTGAAACATCTGAAAAGCCACTTGACGGCTCTACATAGCTTACTTGCCTCGCTTCTAGAAGCCAGCTCAAAAAGAATGAGAAACGTACACTGATGAATTAAACTGAGGTTGACGCCTCCCTCCACTTGCCCATAACTGGCTTGAGGTTACAGTTCCCTAAGACAAGGTAGAAATGGCATAAAAAGAATTTTAGAAATCCAGGCTTATTTGGAGTTGGGTCTATAGAAAACAAAATTACAAGAACACTCTCTCTTACCCACTCACTCCACCTGGGGTTCATTCAGCATTTCTACCAACTCAGGCACTATCCTAAGGTACAGGGCAAGAAACAGAGAAAGCACTAAGCAGCTGGGCAACCTTCCTTGGGAGAACCTGAGCAAGCCAGCCCATCTGCAGTGAGCAGAGAGTAAGGTCGGGACATGCCAATATCGGACTAAGAAGATTCCAGAGGAGAGGAAGAACTAAATGGGACAGTTTCCTACAGTCCAAAAGCCAAGGATGTAACAGGGCTAGTGGAAAATGAAGCTTACTAAATGGAAAAGTTTTTTTATCTCTAGCAGTATTTGCCTTAGGAGATAAGCCCCACCCCATCGTTAAGGGAGGTACTATTTTTATTTAAGTAGAAGACCTCCAAATTCATACTAGGCTTTCAGTTCTTCAAAATTTCAGAATCTAGGGAGCACAGGAATGCAGTATTAACAGACTTAAACTAAATGTTCTGCCTTTAATATGCCACTCAAAAGCACCTCTCCAAATCCGGCCCACATTCCTTGTAAGGAAAGATATACCAGAGGCCCCAAGAACCAACAGATCGGTCATTCTCAGACACAGGAGAAGTTTTAGAATTACAGAAAGGAGTCTCCAAGCCCCTGCATGGAAAGCTAAGCTTACTGCCAAGTAAAGTTGTATCTGAGGAGCCAGGACTCAGTCTCACAAACTGCCACCTGCCCGCCCTCAAAGTCAATGCCAGCTAATATAAAGAGAGAGGAAAGGAAGCTGGTTTTGTTCATTTTATTACTGGTTCAATCACCAGAGCAAACTGGTTATCAGTAAATCCCTGGAATGCAGTAAAGAGTATCATTCTGCTTTAGTCATAGTCTTCATTATACCAAGTCTTATAATCACATTGTCTGTGAACTTGGGGAGGTAGTGCCTCTACAATACTGCAATCGTGCACTTTATTATACTCTAAAACTCTGTTATTTTGTAAGTTTTCCTTCTTCTGAATTGCACTGCAAAGCAGGCTTAGACCCAAGCCGTTTATGGATCTACTGACCACGCTAACGTACAAAGGATGCCGGCAAGTATGTTCGGACAAGAATCCACCCAATTCCAGTGTGGTTCCAAATCCCAACAGCACACAATTCAGGGAGCTGAACACCAGTCTACACGGGATTCCCACTCAACACAACTGAGTAAGTTGCTCAGCCTGACTGTGCCACCCCAGGCAATACTGCTTCCAGGGAGGAGGAAAGCTGGTCTGAGGCAGTTCAATTTTCTACCTGTAGCAAGAGAAATGGAACCAAGACAACAATGTTCTTTGAATTAGCAAAATATATGATGTATATTTAAACAAACTTATTTAAAAACAAGAATAAAAATCCCTGAAAACACCAACAATGGACATCATTCTGTGCTCTCTTAGAAAACCATTACCACTATTATTATTAGACATAAATATAAACAGGTAAGATTCCTCTAAGTATGTATGTTAGGCAATGTGCTAAGCAATTATACTCATTATCTCATTTAATCCTCACAACTGCCTCATAACATAGGTAACACTATAACTTCCTTAAAGATGTAGAAACCAAGGTCCAAAAAAGTAAGTATTTTGCCCACAGTCACAAGCAAATAATGAGAATCTGACCTGGAATCCAGACGTGTCCAAAACCAAAGCATGGTCTCTTGATAACTCCCACAGCTACAGTGTGTCTCACTAGGTTGAAAGTTTTTGTAGTTATTTAAAAGTTAAAGATATAGGCCAGACGCAGTGGCTCACTCCTGTAACTCCAGCACTTTGGGAGGCCAAGGCAAGAGGACTGCTTGAGCCCAGGAGTTCAAGACCAGACCAGGCAACATAATGAAACCTCATTGCTACAAAAAAACTTAAAAATTAGCCAGGTGTGATGGCATGTACCTGTAGTCCCAGCTACTCAGGAGGCTGAGCTGGAAGGATCGCCTGAGCCCAGGCGGTAGAGACTATGCAGCCTGGGTGACAGAATGAGACCCAGTCTCAAAAAAACAAAACGATATGCTTTGTCACCACTTAGTTTAATAAATTAGTAATTCCTGGCTGCAAGAGCCAGAACTCTCCATCAGAATGTGCAACACACTACAATCACTAACTCCTTAAAATTATAATCTTACTAAAGAATGGAGACAGAGGCGCACTGAATCAGAGTTCTAAAGCAATGAGGGGAGGGAGGAGAAGGGAGGAGGAGAGGGGAAGGGGGAGAGGAGGGGAGGGAAGGAGTAAACAGTGAGAAAACAAAAGGAAAGATGGTTTGGAAGCAAGACTGCCCTCAGGTTCTATGAGTCCAATGCCCTGTCCTTAAGAACATTGGCTTCAGGATTAGGAGTTTAAAAGGTATCAGACACATTTCTCTGGTGTTGTCGTAAGAAACCAAATTAATAAAGGACAGCACATGAAATCATTACAAAACTCTGCATTTGAAAAGTGCTTCCACATAGATCATTCATTCACACAGTTCCATAAGGTTCACAGGGTGGATGCAGAGATCACTCAGGCTTCTCTAATCCTGAGTAGCGCTGGGACTAGAGCGCAGGTCTTCAGCGCTTAGGGCTAGGGTTCTCCCCCATAGACCTACTGCCTCTGAACCAACCAACCAAGGTATTCCTTGATAGCTGAACCATCATCAAAAACCATGAAAAAGCCGGGCTTGGCGGCTCAGTCTGTAATCCCGCGCTTTGGGAGGCTGAGGTGAGTGGATTGCCTGAGCCCGCGAGTTCGAGATCCGCCTGGGCAACTTGGCGAGATCTCATCTCTACAATAAATCAAAAATTAGCCGGGCGTGGCAGCGCGTGCCTGTAGTT
>CAUYQG010261044.1:0-18222 GCA_963574415.1 Tarsius wallacei | reverse complement strand
CACAACCGAGTGGCACATCACACACAGTGCTGCCTGATGATCAGGACAGGCTGCAGGGTCGTGTCGCCTATTCCTTATTCACACATCCATCCACATGTTTTACAATTGAGTTGCCCGACTGCATTATTCACTGAAGCAGCTCATAGAACTCAGGGAAACACATTTACCGATATATTATACAAAGGATACAGATGAGATGTGTAGGGCGTGGTAGGTATGGGGGGAGGGCCCTCCCCTGTGCGCACCACCTGCTGGGAACCTCCACACCTTGAGATATCCAGAAGCTTCCCAAAGCCTGTGCTCTTGGGCCTTTTATAGAGACTTCACTGGATAGGTGTGATTGGCAACCATATAGAATTATGGTGGAACAAAAAGAGTCAGATCTAACACTAGTGGATGAAAACCCAGCAAGGCCTGTCTGTTCAGACTTTTCTTGGCCTCATGCAGTGTACCTTCCCCCAGAGTATGGGGCAGGACCCTTCTGGAACCAGAGTCTTGCAAATCACAGTCAGACAAGGGAGGTCAGCTTTTCTTTATGGCCAGCTCCAAGAAAGAAAAGCAGGAAAGGTTAGAGTGTATTTTTAGTTTATCCGGCTCATCTTTGGGAGCAATGTCTTTGGGGGTTATGAGGACCTGTGAATGAAAACCAACAGGTGTAACAACAATGTCACAGTCACGTATAAGAGAAGAAACAAGACCACCCCTGAGCTGCCCCTTGGGTGACTCCAAAGTGAATCACTGCTGATTACTGAATCACACGTTTCAAAGTGGCACCTTCAAGGAGCACCAAGCATAACACTCGTGGAAGTGGGGTTGGGCCAAGTTCCCAGCCTGAAGCGGCCACAGGAGAGCAGAACGCGGCGGCTGAGGGCCTGAGACTCAGAGCCGTGACATTCCAGATTGAGGGCCTTGTGCCCAAGCTGGACTCAGAGGAGATGAGCCAGAAGAGGCATGAAGGTGTGATCTCCAAGTGAGATATCCTCATCTATGGGCCCTGCAGTAAGTCACTCTTTTTGTATTGAAGAAATTGGACAGCACCCGAAGGTTGGGTGTCACGTGTGAACACATGAAATGAAGAACCTGGCTAGTTTCTTCTACTGTCTGCAAGTGACTAGGCCCAGAAAGGTGTAAGAGACTCTTTGAATGGAGGACATACAAATTCTACTTGTTACAAACAAGTGTGGCCCTGGTAACGGACTTTCATAGCCAAAATATAAAATGATTTGACAGTAGTAGGAATCTGCCAGGGGAGTGGGGGCATACTTCATCAACAAGGGTACCTGCATAACGAACATTTGTATTCCTAATCCTGAATTCCCCACATCTTTAAAATAATATATAGATTTTTGAGTTGGAGTCTCACCCTGTCACCCAGACTGGAGCGCAGTGGCACACTCTCGGTCCCCGCAGCCTCGACCTGCTGGGCTCCGGTGATCCTTCCAAGTAGCTGGAACTACAGGCATGTGCTACCACGTCTGGTTAATTTTTGATTTATTGTAGAGACGAGGTCTTGCCAAGTTGACTGGGTGGGTCTCAAACCCGCAGGCTCAGGCAAGCCACTCGCCTCGGCCTCCGAAAGTGCTGGGATTACAGATTGAGCCACCAATCCCGGCCGAAAAATTTTTTAAAAAATGATTTGAGAAGTATGAAAAGATGTCTTGTGGCTGAGGTGGAAGGATCACCTGAGGCTAGGAGTTCAAGACCAGCCTGGGCAACATAGTAAGACCGCATCTCTACAAAAATGAAAACAAAAGATTTGTGGTCATGGTGTGCCCTTATAACTGTGATATTTGACCTCTGTGAATGTTGGTATGATGGTAAATAATGCCAAACTTCATTTTCTAACAAGTATTAATTATAAGTGTGAAGTGGCACCATCTTGGCAGTCATTTCTGTTACCTTCTTACTTCTACCTGGAGTGGATTTGTGAAGAGTCCCTTATAATTAGTTATGTTTTCTAGAAGTCAGCACACAACCACTGTGACTTTTACACACAGAAGCATTAGTATATTTATTTTAATAAATGCACCAATTAAGAAAAAAATCCTAACACTTTACCAAGAGAGGAGAATGGGAAATGTATTATGACTATTATGACTGTTTTCTTTCTTTCTTTTTCTTTTTTTTTTTTGAGTCAGAGTCTCACTCTGTTGCCCAGGCTGGAATGCAGTGGTACACTCACAGCCACCGCAGCCTCAACCTACTGGGCTCAGACTATCCTTCTGCCTCAGCCTTCCAAGTAGCTGGAACTACAGGTGCACGCCACCACGCCCGGTTAATTTTTAAATTTATTGTGGAGACGAGAATCTCACTATGTTGCCCAGGCTAGTCTTGAACTCCTGGGCTCAAGTGATCCTCTCGCCTTGGTCTCCCAACATGTTGAGATTACAGGTATGAACCACCACACCTGGCCTCTGTGTGTATTTAGTGGGTGCATTTGACTAGACCCTTGGCCATTGGTCTCCCCCTGTTTTTAAAAAAATGGTGTATCATTTATATATAATAAACTCACCTGTTTTTCAAATGTACTACTTAATGTGTTTCACATGCAGTCATGCAGCCACCACCTCAACCAAGATGTAGAATGTTTCCTTTGCCCCAAATTCCCCTGTGCCCCTTGGCAGTCACGTCCAGTCTCACACTACTCAGCCCTTGGCAACTACAAATTTGTTTTTCTGTCTCTAGGTTTGCCTTTTCTAGAATGTCATATTCATGACACCATTAAGTACATAGCCCTTTGTGTCTGGCTTCTTTCACTTAACATAATCATGATGCTTTTTATATTTGTCCATGTTGTTACATGGACCAGTAGTTGGTTTCTTTTTATTGCTAAGTAGTATCCATTATATGCATGAGCCACACTTTGTTTATCCATTCATTATTTGATAGACTTTGGGATTGCTTCTTATTTTTCTCTATCATGGCTTACGTTATTTTAATGTAAATACTTGGCAAACAACTTAGGAACTGCCTCTTTGTTTTTCCTTAAAAATCCACCTGTAAGCCAGGCATGGAGGCTCATGCCTGTAATCCCAACACTTAGGGAGGCAGAGACAAGAGGATTGCCTGAGCCCACAGGTTCGAGACCAACCCAGGCAACTTGGCAATACCTTATCTCTAAAATAAATCAAAACATTAGCTGGGTGTGGTGATGTGCACCTGTGGTTCCAGCTACTTGGAAGGCTGAGGTGAAAGAATCACCTGAACCCAGAAGCTCGAGGCGGTGGTGGTCATGAGCATGCCACTGCACTCCAGCCTGGGTGACAGAGTAAGACTCTGACTCAAAAAAACAAACAAACAAAAAAACCCACCTGTAACTGCTGCTAATTGGCATGTATTATGTAGGCAACTTGAATTTAGGCTCCTGAGTGACCATTCTCAGGTTTTGGGCTCAGATAAACTCTATACTTCATCATAAACAATTAAGCTATTATGAATAAAACTTCTCTGAAAACTCATGTACAGGTCTTTGTGTAGACATATGTTTTTGTTTCTCTTGGGTAAATACCTAGGGGTGAAGTTATGGGGTTATGTTGGGAAGTATATGCTGCTAACTTTATAAGAAAGTGGCAAATTGTTTCCAAAGTGTCCATATCATTCTGGATTCCTCCCAGCAGTAAGAAAGCGTTCCAGGAGCTCCAGAACCTCTCTGATACATACTATTGTGGTCTTAAATGGTAGCCATTCTCGTTGGTGCGAAATGGTATTTCACTGCAGTTTTATTTATTTATTTATTATTTTTATTTTTTGAGTTGGAGTCTCACTCCGTCGCCCAGACTGGAGTGCAGTGGCCGCTCCCGGCCACCGCAGCTTCGACCTGCTGGGCTCCGGTGATCCTTCCGCCTCAGCCTTCCAAGTAGCTGGAACTACAGGCGTGCGCTACCACGCCCGGCTGATTTTTTGATTTTTATTGTAGAGATGAGGTCTCTCCAAGTTGCCCAGGCGGGTCTCGAACCTGCGGGCTCAGGCAATCCACTCACCTCAGCCTCCCAAATTGCGGGATTAGAGGCTGAGCCACCGAGCCCGGCTTCACTGCAGTTTTAATTTGCCTTTCCCTAATGACTAGAGCTGCTCTGTATCTTTTCATGGGCTCATCGGCCCATCTTCTTTAGTAAAATATGTGTTCAAATATTTTGCCTGTTAAAAGCGTCATCCTGCTGGGCGCGGTGTCTCACACCTGTGATCCCAGCACTTTGGGAGGCCGAGGCAAGAGGATTGCCTGAGCCTGTGGGTTCAAGACCGGCCAGGGCAACATGGTGAGACCTCGTCTCCACAATAAATCGAAAGATTAGCCAAGCTTGGTGGCGTACCCCTGTAGTTCCAGCTACTTGGAAGGCTGAGGCGGAAGGATTGCTAGAGCCCAGCAGGTCAAGACTGCAGTGGCTATTAGCCTGCCACTGTACTCCAGCCTGGGCAATGGAGTGAGACTCCAACTCAAAAAAAAAAAATTGTCCTATTTTTAATTTAAGCTTTTTATTTTGAAATAATCATACATTTACAGGAGGGTGCAAAGACGTGCACAGTGAAGGCCAGTGTATCCTTCACCTCGTTCCCCCAATGATAGCATCATGTGTAACTACAGCAAATTGACAACACCAGGAAATTGACATTGGTCCAACCCATATAGCTGATTCAGACGATTCAGACTTCCACAGCTGCACATATGCTTGTGTGTGTGTGTGTGTGTGTGTGTGTGTGTGTGTGTACCTCTAGGCAGTTTTATCACATCAGTAGCTCCACATATGCCAGCACCACAATTCAGACGCCCGACTGTACCCTGTTACCTCTCCGTAAACACACTCACCCCCTTCACTCTCCCACCTCCCTGGCCCTCTCTCCCCCACAGCCACTCACCTGTGTTTCATCTGTATAATTCATTGTTTTACAAATGTTCAGTAAATGGAATTATAAATGCATCTTCTTGGGATTTTCTGCTTTCACTCAGTGTAATTTTTTGAGGTTCATCCATGCTGTTGCATGGATCAATACTTTGTTTCGTTTTGTTGCTCAGTTGTGTCCCAATGGACTGATGTTTAACCCTTCGCCTGTTGCAGGGAACGTGCCTCATGTCCAGGTTTGGCCATAACAAATAAAGCTGCGGTTAGCATGTGTGCAAATGTTTCCATGTGAAAGTAAGTTTTCATTTCTCTGGGATCTATGACCAAGAGTGTAATTTCTGGATTGTCTGGTAAGCCCATTTTTATTTTTATTTTTTGAGTCGGAGTCTTACTCTGTCCCCCAGCCTGGAGTGCAGTGGCACGCTCACGGCCACTGCAACTTTGATCCATCGGGCTCAGGCAATCCTTCCGCCTCAGCCTTCTGCCTCGGCCTTCCAAGTAGCTGGAATCACAGGTGTGTGCCATCATGCCTGGCTAATTTTTGCTTTATTATAGAGACGAGGGCTCGCCAAGTTGGCTGGACTGGTCTCGAACCCCTGGGCTCGGGCAATCCTCTCACCTCGGCCTCCCGAATTGCTGGGATTACAGGTGAGAGCCACCACACCCAACCTTAATTCCATTTTTAGTTTTTAAAATGAACTTCTGGCTAGGCTCGGTGGCTCAGCCTGTAATCCCAGCACTTGGTAGGCCGAGGCAAGTGAATTGCCTGAGCCCGCAGGTTTGAAACCAGTCTGGGCAACTTGGCAAGACCTCATCTCTACAATTAAAAATAAATAAATAATTAGCCAGGCGTGGGAGTGCGTGCCTGTAGTTCTGGCTACTTGGAAGGCTGAGGTGGGAGGATCGCCGGAGCCCAGCAAGTTGATGCTAGAATGGCCGTGTGTGTGCCACTGCACTCCAGCCTGGGTGACGGAGTGAGACTCCAAATCAATCAATCAATCAATCGATTGATCAAATAAACGTGGTTGTACCATTTGACATTCCAACCAGCAATATACGAATGATCCACTTTCTCTTCGACTTTGTCAGCCTTTGGTGCTGTTACTGCTTTTTCCTGTGGCCATTTATCAGATCCTGTGTGTGTTTTGTTAGGTGTATATTTAATTTTCTTTGGAACAATTGTAAACGATAATGTGTTTTTATTTCAGTTTCTGTATGTTTACTGGTAGTACATAAAAATGCGATTGAGTTGTGTGTGTTAATCTTATATCTTGTAACCTTTGTGTACTCCATAATTCTGTAGGTTACTGGTTAGATGTCTTGGGATTTTCTTTGTAGACAACCATGTTGTCTGCAAACAGAGATGATTGTGTTTCTTCTTTTCTAATCTGAATGTCTGTTTTTTGTTTTGTCTTTTTACAATGGTTTGAACTTCCAGTACTATGTTGAAAAAAGAGTGGTGAGAGTGAACATACTAGTCCTGGTCCCTGACCTCACAGGAAAACTTTGTCTTTCACTCTAAGTATAAGGTAGGCGATACAATTTTTAGACATTCCTTCTATTTCTACACTGAGATTTTTTTTTTTTTTTTTTTTGAGTTGGAGTCTCACTCTGTCGCCCAGGCTGGAATGCAGTGGCACACTCACAGCCACCCCAGTGCCAACCTGCTGGGCTCCAGCTATCCTTCTGCCTCAGCCTTCCAAGTAGCTGGAATTACAGGCGCGTGCTGCTATACCCAGCTAATTTTTGATTTATTGTAGAGACGAGGTCTTGCCAAGTTCCCCAGGCTGGTCTCGAACCCGTGGGCTCAGGCAATCCACTCTCCTTGGTCTCCCAAAGTGCTGGGATTACAGGCTGAGCCACCAAGCCCAGCCTGAGATATTTTTAAAATCATGAATGAGTATTGAATTTTGTCAAATGCTTTTTCTGTAGCAATTGATACGATTATGCCATGTTTATTTTTTCACCAGTTGATATGATGGATGACATGGGTTGATTTTTGACTATTGAACCAGCCTTGCCCACCTGGGATAGATCCTACTTGGTCATGATGCATTATTTTTACATAGTGTTAGACTGTCTTCTGTGTTTTACTCACCCTGCTATTTACTCTGACAGATGTAGAATCCAGAGCGGTGCCTTTTAGAAATGAGCAAACTGCATGCACAGCTGCTGTTTTGGGCACAAGCGCACCTTTGCCCCAGGCTGGCTTCTGTGGCTGTGGTGACACACAAAAGGCCACACATTTCCTTAGGACACGGTTTCTTAACCTCACTAGTGTTGATATTTTGGGCTGGGTAATTCTTTGTTGTGAGGGCTTTTCTTTGCATTGTAGGATGTTTAACACCATCCTTGGCCTCCATCCACTAGATGCCAGTTGCACCCTGCAAGTTGCGTCAACGAAAAATGTCTCCAGACATTGCCAAATATCCCCTTGGTGCGGGGTGGAAATCGCCCTCCCCACCCCATTAATCTGGAGTACTTTTAGCCCCCCTCCTCCATAACTGGGGAGGAGGTGTCCTTTCATCCTGGCCATAGGCCAAAGGTAAGTATATGGATATGATACTACACAAAGGCCTTTCAGCTGTGATGGTAAATGTCTGACCTCTCCTGAGCACTTTCTGTGCCAATATGCTAAGCACGGTGCCCATAGCCTCTCAACACTCAACCCAGGGAAAGTGCTGCTGACATCCCCACTCTGCAAACTAGGCATACATGTTTAAATAGCTTGTCTGAGATCACAGGTGTGCTTAGTGGTGACTCCAGGTCTGCCTGACCTCAGACCTCCTGAGGTTGCCCCTGGGATCCATGCCCCTGCCACCCAATCCCATCATCCCTTACCTCCCCTCCCTCAGTGATCACAGGACATGTTCTGGCCCAGGTCTGGTTATCCCACCTTCTTATCCCAGCCTGCTGGCACCCACTCTCCATGAGTCACCCACCCATCAGAGTTACCCACTGTTGCCCACCTTTGGGTTGTTCCCTTAGCCCACCTGGCTCTCCTTTCTGTGCCAATTCGGAAGCTCAACATTAAGGCCCAGCTCAGACGGCGGGGCCTCTGTGGACCTTCCCTGGAAGTTCGGTTGGAATTTATGACTCCCTCCTCAGCAGTGCTGTCCCTCCCTTCTCTGGCAAGCTTTATTCTTGCCTGTGCTGGACAGATGTGATGACGTGGCTGCTGTCCCAGATAATGAGCTGCCGGAGGGTGCTACTCAAGTCAGGGGGGCTTTCCCCTGACTGCCTGCCCCTGGGACTCCGCGTTGATCTGGAATGGTTCAGTCACTAAATTCGGAGTAGCCATCAGTGGCTCCCTGGCCTGGGGAGCAGGTGGTATTTATTTTGAGCTTTATATCAATCTAACCAAGTACTGTCCTTGGTTGGGCCTTATAGGTTTATTGAAGAATCTTGAGAAAATTTGTTAAGATCGTCTTTTCCCAGCCGGGTGGGTGAGAAAGTTCCTGGTCTTCATTGGGTGGGACAGCCATCACCCCTCTGCAGGATGGAGCAGGAGAGGCTGCCCGAGGGCTTCCAGAGCCTGTCTCAGACCCTTCATTGTGGGTGACTGGTCAGCACTGGCCTGGGACTTGTGAAGGCTTGCTTCGTGCTTCGCCAATGTAGCACGTGAGTTGGCTGCTCTATACTGGGCCAGCTGTGGGTCTTGGGCCATCACTCCCCATAAAACTTTGCATGCTGGATCTGCCTTTGCCTCAGACTCTTTTAGAATCTCTATACATTAATCATCAGCTCACAGAGAGAGTGTTTTCCCCCAAGACCTTTTCTTCTCCCATCCCAGATACTTGCTTTTCGGTGTTCTAGCCAGGGCCTCAGGCTGCCCTCTGAGACCCCAAATATCTCCCTTCAGAGAACTGCCCTGATTTCTGGAAAACCCACTTGCCCTTTCTTTTCTTTCTTTCTTTTTTTTTTTTTTTTTTTGAGTCAGAGTCTCACTGTCACCCAAGCTGGAGTGCAGTGGCACCCTCACGGCCACCACAGCCTCGACCTGCTGGGGTCTTAGATCCTTCTGCCTCAGCCTTCCAAGTAACCAGAACTGCAGGAGTGTGCCACCACACCGGCTAATTTTTTGGTTTATTGTAAAGATGAGGTCTCGCCATGTTGCTCAGGGTGGTCTTGAACCCCTAAACTCAAGCAATCCTCTGCCTCCCAAAGTGCTGGGATTACAGGCGTAAGCCCCTGCGCCCAGCCTTTGCCCTTTCTATAAAGCCTTGAAAACTAGCTACGTAGTGACGACTGTGCAAGCTCCCTCGCCCCACCAGCCCCAAGGAAGCAGTTTCACAATCCTTCCATTTCACAGTTCCTGTGCCGTTTGTCCTGGTGGGTCCAAGTGGCCTTCCTCCTCGGCTCCTGTAACCACTCCTCACAGGCATGGGGGGTCCTTGGTCTGCCCACCCTTCCAGGCCCTCTCTCCCAGCCACTTTCAAGTTTGCTGTGTCACCCTTAAGGCCAGTCCCAAAACTGGATGTCAGGTTATAGGAGAGGCCTGGGGTTGAGCCCCAAGGTGACAGACCCCACTTCCCCAAACCTAGACACTCTGGTTCCGTGAATGCCATCCAGAACAAAAGAGGTGTTCTTGGCCTGTCCTGGGCTCAGCCCCCTCATGGCACTCGCAACTGATCTTTATTTTTTGTATTTCATGTGCCCAAACGTAAAGCGGGCATCGCACCTGGCGGGCCTGGATTGGAATCCTTGCCCTATCACACCTGAGCTCCAGGACTTCACTTACTTAAGTCTGACTGAAAGGAGGTCCCTACAGAAACCTAAAATAAACTTGGTTTAGCGTAGTCTATTTGCCTCAGCATAACCACTTTTGCTTAGACTTTACCCCTGACACACTTTGAATCTATCACAAGTTAGACATAGATAAGATAAATTTCCAATAGGCAGAGTTTTAGGAAGTGTTTAGATGTTCTGCTGTAGGCCAAGTGGCAGCCTACCCCACCCCCTTGGCAAATCTCCATCAGATGCAAGACAGGGACAGAGCCATATAAATGATAATAGACCACCTTTTGGTCAAGGAATTTGTGGATTGGAAGCATCTGACAATTCTCTTGCAGGAAAATCTGTCCAGAACCCAAATCCCCAAGTAAACCTAATTGACCCTTTGTGACCTTCATGACACTGACAGACCCCACAACCATGACAGCAATCATGTGACTAACCCACCCCTCTCCCTGCTGTCCATCACCTGATGTCGGTATCTGTGCTTACCTGCCCCTTTGTGATGATGTGGAACAGACCACCACCCTTAATGACCTTTCCCCATCAAAGAGAAAGGTTAAAAGGATTCAATCATGAGCAACCATTTGCCATTGCCTTGCTAAGCTATGGTGTGGCCATGTGCTCTTTGAGCTATGGCCAGGCCATGTTTTCTTAAGCTTTGGCCCCTTCTCCTACCTCGGGAAGGTGAATCTCCTCTTTCTCTCTCTCTAGTTTAGTTTTAGATGAACTATATTTTCTAATCTAACTTCTGTGCAATTCTTTGCATCTTTCATGTGGCATTGGATCATACACCAGACACCCCACATCCCCAGCAGGACTGACCTAACATTCCAGAGGGCCCAATGGGAGTGTGACCCTAACAATGACATAAATCACAGGCCACTCCACTTCTCTGTGCCCCGTTCCTCCGTCTGTAAATGGAGATGACAGTACACCCCTTGTGAGGCTTTCATGAGGACTAAATGAGATGTGCTAAGTGCTGGCATATAGCTAGAGGTGGTGGCGATGGCAGTGATGGTTACATGGTGACCTGCGAACTCTCCTGCCCGCTAGGTCAGACTCAGGACATGTGGAACCAGCCCCCGTGGCTTGAGATGGAAGGAGTTTCCTGAACACCTTTGGGCCTTCCCAGGCAGTGAACTGGGCCTTGCGCCCAGGCAGCCCTCTGGTGGCTAATCCATGCAGGTGCAGGCTCAGGAGGACACAGGGAGGGGCCAGACAGGAGAGAAGATGCCCCTCCTGGAGCATGAGAGGCCCTGCGGTGAGCCTGGGTAGTGGGGCCGGAGGGTGGGTCTTACTGCTGGGAAATTCTGGCTGTGAGACCTCAGACCGACCTCTTCTCTGTGGGCTTTGGGTCAGGAATATCAGGATGAAGAGGATGACTAGGACAGCGTTCCCAAAGATGAGTAGAACCTTGGACAGTCATTTTTTAAATCTGAATACTTAGTGTTTTCATGTGTATTCAAGAACAGTAACTCTCAAATCCTTTAGTATATGGGTATTACAGTTTTAATATGAATAGAAAGATTTTTAGGCTGGGATTACACATGGGCCTGTAATCCCAGCTATCCAGGAGGCTGAGGAAGGAGGATCACATGAGTCCAGGAGTTTGAGGCTTCAGTGAGCTATGATTGTGTCACTGTACTCCAGGCCAGGTAAGAGAGTGAGACCATGTCTCAAAGAAAACAAACGAACAAAACATATATATTTACACACACACACACACACATATATATGTAAATATATGTATAGTATTTAAAATTCATAAGGCTGGGTACAGTGGCTCAAGTCTGTAATCCCAGCACTTTGGGAGGCTAAGGTCAAAGGATTGCCTGAGCTGAGGGGTTCAAGACCAGCCTGGGCAACTTGGTGAGACCTCGTCTCTATAATAAATCAAATAAGCCAGGTGTGGTAGCGCACACCTGCAGTTCCAGAACTTGGAAAACTGAGGTGGAAGGATCACCTGAGCCCAGCGGGTCAAGGCTGCGGTGGCCATGAGTGTGCCACTGCACTCCAGCCTGGGCAACAGAGTGAGTCTCTGACTAAAAAAAAAAAATCATTTAAAAATATTAAGTAAATAATGGTATAAGTGGTATTCTATCAGGGCGAAACACAATAAAAGTGGTAAGCAAAACAATGGAAATTTGGCGAACACTGGGCCATTTGTGACTTCCCATCATCCTGATGAGTTAGTCCTATCTGTGTACACCTGTAGTATGTCCTGTTGTAATGGCCACCACTTATTGTTTATGCTTCAGTAACTTTATATGAACAATTTATTCCTTACAACACTATGAGGCAGCTATAACTACTATTATTTTCTATCTTTGTTTTACTGAAAATGAGAGGCCCAACTGATCTTTGTCAAAAGAGCAAAGGCAGTTCGGTGGAGAAGAGATGATCTCTTTAGCAAATGGTGCTGGAACACGTGGACGTCCACGTGCAAAAAAATGAATCTAGGCTGGTTGCGGTGGCTCAAGCCTATAATCCCAGCACTTTGGGAGGCCGAGGTGAGAGGATTGCCTGAGCCTGCAGGTTCAAGACCAGCCTGGGCAACATGGTGAGACCTCGTCTTTACAATAAAAAAAGATTAGCTGGGCATAGTAGCACACGCCTGTAGTTCCGGCATCTTGGGAGGCTGAGGCGGAAGGATCACCTGAGCCCAGCAGGTCAAGGCTGCGGTGGCCAGGAGTGTCCCACTGCACTCCAGCCTGGGCGACAGGGTGAGACTCCAATTCAAAAAAAAAAAAAAGAATCAGACACAGACCTTACACCCTTC
Source organism: Tarsius wallacei (assembly GCA_963574415.1). Lineage (NCBI taxonomy): Eukaryota > Metazoa > Chordata > Mammalia > Primates > Tarsiidae > Tarsius > Tarsius wallacei. Next base: position 5,868 of record CAUYQG010261044.1, on the reverse strand, counting down.
ACAAAAGTTAACTTAAAATGGGTCACAGACCTAAATACAAAATGCAAAATTATAAAATTCCTAGACAAGAACAGGAGAAAAACTACATGACCTTGAGCACAGCAATTACTTTCTAAATAAAACACCAAAGGCACAATCACTGAAAGAGATCACCGATAATCTGGTCTTCCTTAAAATTAGAAGCATGTGCTCTGCAAAATACAGTGCCAAGAGAATGAGAATGCAGGCACAGACTGGGAGAACATAGTTGCAAAGGGTACATCTGGGCTGGGCTCAGTGGATCATGCCTATAATCCCCAGCAGATTGGGAGGCCAAGGTGAGAGGATTGCCTGAGCCCACAGGTTCGAGACCAGCCTGAGCAACTTGGTGAGACTTCGTCTCTATAATAAATCAAATAAGCTGGGTGTGGTAGTGCACGCTTGTAGTTCCAGCTACTTGGAAGGCTAAGGTGGAAGGATTGCCTGAGCCCAGCAGGCCGAGGCAGCGGTGGCTGTGAGCATGCCACTGCACTCCAGCCTGGGTGCCTGGGTGACAGAGTAAGACTTCAACTAAAAAAAAAAAAAGGACACATCTGATGAATGATTGTTATCTAGCATATGCAAAGGACTCTTACTACTCAAAAATAAGAAAACAAGCAACCCGACTAAAAAATAGGCCAAACAACTTAACAGCCCTCTCACTAAATAAGATATACAGATGCCAAAAAAAGAATGAAAAGACACTCCACATCATTTTCCACGTCATCAGGGAAATACATTTAAACAACATCGAGACTCCACCACACGCCCGTTAGAAGGGCCAAAATCCAGATCACTGACACCACCAAATGTTGGCAAGGGTGTGGAGCAACAGGAACTCTCATCTTTGCTGTGGAAATGCAAAATGATGCAGCTACTTTGGAAGACAGTCTGGCAGTTTCTTACAAAACTAAACACACTCTTTCCATATAATCCAACAACCTTATTCCAAGGTACTTAGCCAAAGGTGCTGAAACCTGACAGCCACACAAAACCTACATGCAGATGTCTATAGCAGCTTCATTTATAACTGCCAAAACTTGAGGGCAACCAAGATGTCCTTCAGGAGGGAAATGGAGAAATAAGCAGGCGCATTTGGATAATAGAGTATTATTCAGCACTAAAAAGAAACGTGTTGTCAAGCTCTGAAAAGACAGGACGCTTCCATTTATATTACTAAGAGAAAGAAGCCAGTCTGAAAAGATCACGTGCCGTATGAGTCCAAATACAAGGTATTCTAGAAAAGGCAGAACTATGGAGACAGTGAAAAGATCAGGGGTTGCCAGGGGTTACGGGGAGGACGAGATAAATGGGTAGAGCCCAGAGGATTTTTAGGGCAGTGAAACTCCTCTGTAGGGTACTTTCGTGGTGGATACCTTTCATCATACATTTGTGGAAACCCACAGAAGGCACGATGCCGAGAATGAACCTAATGTACACTATAAACTCTGGGTGATGACATGTGTGTACCCTCTGGTGGGGGTTGTTGATGGTGGGGGAGGCTGTGCACGGGTGGGGGCTGGCCTTGGGGCAACTGTGGAGGGCAACCAGGAGGGCCGGCTTCCCAAGGCTTGAGATACTAAGCCCCTCTTCCCACCTAGTGCCATGCGGTACAAAGAGTGCTGGCCAGAGCAGTAGTCTCCGGGCTGTGTCCTCTGTCTTTGGCTAACCTGCTGGCCAGTGGACTCGACACTCAGGGCCTCGGTTTTCCCATCTATAAACGAAGGGGCTCAAACCACTGCAGCTGTTCCAGGGTCGGCATCTTTGATCCAAGTAGCTTCCTGCTCCCACCCCAGAGGTTCTGATTCTGTGTGTTCGGGGAGGCAGTTGTGTTCCAGCTCCCAGATTCCATGAAACTTGGCTTGGAAGGGCTTGCGGACCCTTGCGTTATCTCCCCAACCTCAAAACAGGCTCAGTGACATAGAAACTAACAGTAAAAAAGATACTTTATTGTCAAAAAAAAAATCAGCAAATGACCAATGAAACCACGCATCTGTCACTCATGCCCACAGTCACACACACAGCTGCACACCACTCACACGAATCGGTCTCGCCTACACAGCTCCCTCACCGTGAGAGTCAGCCCTGGCAGCCCTGTGGGCAAGTCTCCATCGCTCTTCTTGAGACTGTTGTCTCCAAAAAAAAAACACACGTGAAAAGGCAGTGGACCGGGGAGAGGGGCTGGCAGGGGAGGGAGTCGCGAGGCCACCAGAGGCCATGGTGGCTCTGGTCCCCGCCACTCCTGGCTACATACAGACTGCACATGTGAACACACCTACAATACATGGGCGCCCACATGTGTAGACACGTGCCCACATTGACCCTCCACGCATAGGTTTGGTCGCTGCAGGTAACACTTGACTGGCAGTTGTCTGAGAGGACGGTGGGAGGGGGGCAGGGTGTCCGGCCTGGACACTGCTGTCCAGCTCCTGTCTCGCCCTGTCCTGAATGGGATTCTGAGTTCCTCGTGTCCCAGAGAAGAGAAGTCACGCTGGGAAACCCATCCAGACAGCAAGGTTGCAAAGTGCCTAAGAATTGTTAAAAAGAAGAATCATTTCCTTCCTGCTTCAGCTGAAAGTGCCTGGGAAACTTGGGAGAAGGACCCAGAGTTCCTTGAGGTCTGAATTCTTTATCAAAGAAGGCCCAGGGCTGCCAGAATCCTGGCAGGCCCTGGCTGGTGGAGAGTCATGTGACCAGGAGCTGGGCAGTTCCTGGGGGACCAGCTGGAGGGGCAGAGCCTTGGAAGGCAGGCCCAAGGGATGCCCATGTCACCCTCCATCGCCGTTTCTCCCCGTGCCTGCTTTTGTGTCCCTGCTGCTTGGCCCTCGGCCCTAGGGGAGTCCTCTACAGCTCTGTGGCCTCTGTGGCAGGGCTGGTGGTCACCTGTCAGGCACGAGCCTGCCTCCACAATGTAGTCATGGGCTGGTGTAAGAATGTGTCCCAGCCCAGCTGGGCTACCTGGTGGCTCAGGCTCTGGCCCCTGGGGCCCGAGAGATGGGCCCATCCCAGGAGGCGAAGCTCCCAGCTTTCCAGGCAACTGCTCCCTGCACCCCCTCTCCCGGGTCCTCGTGCTGTTTCTGGAGCTCTGTCCTCAGCTTCCCTCCACCCTCAGGGACTGGCTGGGGGACCGGAAGAGCACATTCCAAGGGACTGGGGGAGGCTCTGCTCCCCGTCTCCCAGCCACACTCAACTCACCGCCCGTGAGATGGGAGGAAGGTGCCAAGTCGAGCCCTTGGCCCCCGCCTGCCCTCTGAGAGCAGGACCTAGAACATGACCTCCTCACAGCTCCCATAGTCGCTCTCCACCATGTCGGAGCCCTCGTAGTTGGGGGGCGCCCGGAGCTGGCCCTGGCCCGCGAGAGGTGCCCCCTCTGCCTCGCAGACGGCATAGGAGGGCCCAGCCCGGCTCAGGCGCATGCCCATCCCCTTGTAGCCCCCCTCCGCCAGGCAGGGCCCCCGCCCCTGCCGGAACTGCGAGTGGTAGTAGCTGATGGCTGTGTACTCGTTGAGACAGGGTGCAAGCAGGCGCTCTCGGGGACTGGGCGGCCGGGAGGGCATCAGGTCTTCCAGGTTCTGGTTGCTGTAGCGGGGTGGGAGCGGTGCCCGCTTGTTCTCCACCTCCAGGGGGAAGGGGAAGCCCCCGTAGAGGCCGGCGGGCTCTGGCATCACGACTGGGGTTGAGTGGCGGTGAGGTGAGGCGGGCAGGGGGCCCTGGGTCACTTCAGAGTTGGGGTACTCCCAGCACTCCTTCCTGGAGTACGTCGGGGGCCAGACGGCAGCCCCGCCTGGGTACACTGCAAAGGAAGAGCAGATGGGTGAGCTCAGCTTCCCTGGCAAGGCTGCGGCTGGCCCTACAGCTACGAGGGTAACTTAGCACGTGAGGGCTGGTCAAGAGTGGGAGAGTATGAACCCATCCGCGTGTCTGGCTTCTTCCTGGAGGCTCAGGTTGATTTATAGAATCCAGGGGGCAAGTTCAGGGCTGGAGGTTTACCCCAGAGCCAGCCCGTCTTGCAAATCTCTGCCACTGGCCGGAGGCTCAGTGAACCAGGGACGGAGATGTCTGGCTCCGTGCAGCCCACCCTGCTGCTGGGCACGGCAGCTCCCTCCCAAGTCCTCCTGGTGAGTTCCCTCTCCTTCACCGAAGGAAGCAAACACAGAGTCTGGACTCAGAGGTGTGATGGCATCTTTCACAGAGTGACGACAGAGACGTGGCTTAGAAATCGGGAGACCAGGAGTCCCTGGGCCCAGCTTGTCTCTGCTAAGAAGTAGCTGGGTGAGTGAGAATGGGTCACTTCATCTTACGGGCCCTGTCTTTCCTACTGACAAACAGAGAACATGCCTGCTGCAACTACTGGGGAATATACCAGAAAATAGGAAGAGCTTCACACACTCACCTCCATTTGAGCCAAAGGTGAGAGACGGGTGGAGTTCCCTGCTCTAGGCCAGCCAGGTCTGGCCTGAGGCAGCTGCGCCTCCAGGGTGGGTGGCCAGAGCTGGGTAGCTGCTTTCCCTCCCAGAAGAGCATATGTGTACAGACGTGCCCTTTCCCCTCCAGGGATTCTCCCAACCTATCCCAGGTCTACACGTTTCTGCCATGAACACCAATCCATGGAGGACTGAGCATTTAGACGAGTGAGTCGTCATACCACAGAGACCCGGCACCTACTCCAGCCACAACTGCACCATGACCTTGGACGCATCGCATCCTGTCCCAGCCCAAGGGACTGGACTGGGTGGCGGCTAAAAATGAGCCTCGGATGATGGAGCGTTCAGGTTCACCTGCCCCTTCCATCAGCCCCAGAGCCATACTCACCCATCTCCTCGCCCGACCAGGTCCTCTTGATGACACGCTCACCGTCAGAGTGGTGGGAGGGGACCACAGTTGGCGGGAGTCTGGGTGGCACACTGCACACCACTGGCCGTTGCTTGGAGTTGGGTCCGAACGTGACCAGTTCACTGGGAACCGAGGTCTTGCTGGGCTCTGGCTGGTTCAGGCTGTGGCAGGAGCTGGCGTTCACCGGGTTGAGCTCAATGGCAGGCAGGGCCTGGGTGTCAACACCAACGCTCCTGGCCAGGAGGTCCGGGTCCTCCATGGCCACAGGCTTGTGAGACTTGCAGCGGCGGCAGTAGAAGAGAACCCCAACAGAGCTACTGAGGATGAGCACAGTGGCCACCAGGATGATCAGCAGCTCTTGCTGTCCCCAGTCTCCCCTTTTGATCTCAGGAGTGACCAGGCAGTGTCCTTCTGAGCAGCCCCGAGCCTCCATCTCACACCTACAGAGACAGAGAGGGAGTTGGGGGCCGAGTCATGGGATGGCCCTTTCCATGTCACCTCTTACAAAGATCTATATGCTACAGACTACCTCCCCAGCCTACTCTCTCTTTTTTTTTTTTTAAGTTGGAATCTCATTCTGTCACCCAGTTTGGCACGCTCATGGCCACCGCAGCCTCAACCTGCTAGGCTCAGGTGATCCTTCCGCCTCAGCCTTCCAAGTAGCTGGAACTATAGGCATGCACCACCACACCCAGCACATTTTTTAATTTATTGTAGAGATGAAGTCTTGCCAAGTCATCCAGGCTGGTCTCGAACCCATGGGCTCAGGCAATCCTTTCACCTCGGCCTCCCAAAGTGCTGGGATTATAAGCATGAGGCACTGTATCTGGCCCTGTCTTTCATTTTTTACCAAAAAAAAAAAAAAAAATTCTCGAACATCAACACCAGAATTTATCATCTTCTACCTGCACTCAAAGGCTTATCACAGCACTATTCACAATAGCAAAGTCGTGGAACCAACCGAGGTGCTGATCCATGGGGAACCAGATAAAGAAAATGTGCCACATATGCACCATG
>CAUYQG010261038.1:0-17982 GCA_963574415.1 Tarsius wallacei | reverse complement strand
AAAAATGAGTGATGGCAGTAGCCTTCAGAATGTCTCATGAATTTTCTAAGTTTGTTTGAAGAGGTTATGAGCATGATGGGGTATTGAACATTGTCAAGTGCTTTTTCTGCTTCTAGAATGAGTTTTCTGCTTTATTCTACTATGTGGTGTATTACATTGGTTTGATTTTTCAAGTGCTAAATCAACCATGTATTAGTGGAATAAGCCCCACTTTGTCATAATGCTACCTTTTGTGTATATTGCTGGGTTGTTTCAATTTCTGTGTTATGTTCATGAGAGACATTGATCTATAATTTACTTTTCTTTTAACCTCTTTGTTAGGTATCAAGGTTATTCTAACCTCATAAAATAAGTGAAGTTGAGCTCCCTCCTATTCTAGGAAAGAATTTGTGTAGTATTGGTTTTATTTCTTCCTACAACATTTGGTAGAATTCACTAATGAAGCTATTGGGGACTGTAGTTTTCTTTGTAGGAAAGTTCTTGATTAAAAATTCAACCTCTTTAATAAATATGTAGTTATTTAGATGTTCTCTTATTGTATCAGTTTTGGTAATTTATGTTTTTCAAGAAATGTGTCCATTTTATTTATATTGACAAATTGGCATAAAAATGTTTATAATATTAACTTAACCTTTTGAATGCCTGTGAATTTGTGATGGTATACATTTTTTTCTTTCTAGATATTGGTAATTTGTATTTCTTCTCTTTTTTTCATACTCAAACTTGTTGAAGACATATCAATTTTATTGATCTTTTCAGAAGATCAACTTTTGACTGTTGATCTTTTCCTATTTTTCTGTTTTATATTTCATTGAATTGCCACTATTTTTATTTCCTTCTAATTTTGAGATTAATTTGCTCATTTTGAACTTCTCAAGTTGAGAACTTAGAAGATTAATTTTTTTCTTCTTTTTCTAATGTAAGCATTTAACGCTTTAGGTTTTCCTCTAAGCACTGCTTTTTCTGCATCCCATAAATATTGATATGTTGTGTTTTCGTTACCATTCCGTTAAAAATATTTTCCAATTTCCCTTGTGATTTCTTCTCTGACCCATGAGTTATTTAGAGATGCACCGTATAATTTAAATACTTGGGGAATTCTCTAGATATGTTATTGTTATTAATTTCTAGTTTATTATCACTGTGGTTAGAGAACATACTCTGTATGATTTCAATTCTTTGATAAATATTGCAATTTGTTTTGTCCCATTATATGCTCTATCTTGTTGAATATTATAATCGATCATTTGAAAATAATGTGTATTCTGAGTGGTTTGATGTAGAGTTCTATAAATTTTAACTAGCTCAAGTTGGTTAAAAATGTTGTTTGGCCTGGTTCGGTGGCTCACACCTATAATCCCAGCACTTTGAGAGGCCAAGGTGAGAGGATTACCTGAGCCCAAGGGTTCGAGACCAGCCTAGGCAACTTGGCGAGACCTCATCTCTACAATAAATCAAAAATTAGCTGGGTGCAGTGGCGCGTGCCTGTGATCCCAGCTACTTGGAAAATTAAGGTGGAAGGATCATCTGAGCCCAGCAGATCGAGGCTGTGGTGGCCGTGAGCGTGCCACTGCACTCCAGCTTGGGGGATAGAGTGAGACTCGAACTCAAAAAACAGATGTTGTTCAAATAATCTAATTCCTCACTAAGTTTGTCACTTGTTCGATCAGTTATTGAGAGAAAGTGTTAAAATTCTCAACTTTGATTGTAGGTTTATGTATTTATTTCCTTAGTGTCATAAATCAAAGCAAAGGCATATTTGTTTTTAATTCTTTTGATATTATTCTTCAGGAGATATAATGCCACTAAGTGACAAGTTTAACATATATGTGGTATTTAAATTTCAAGTTGCATTCAAATACAGTCTCTCAGAGGAAATCACTATTTAATGTATATACTTGCAGACTTTTGTTGATACTTATACAAATATAGATATGTTCACATATACGACAGGCAGAACAACGCTACTTCCAAAAAAAAGATATCCACATTCTAATCCCCAGAACCAGTAAATATGTTGTTGCACGGCAAAGGGGAATTAAGGTTGCAGGTGGAATTAAGATTGTTAATCAGCTGATATCTTTAGATGGGGAGATTATCTTTGGTTTTCATGTAAACTCGGTGTAATCACAGGGTCTTTATAAGTGGGAGAGGGAGGCAAAAGAGGGAGAACCAGAGAGATGCAGCATGAGTACTCAACCTGACATTGCTGGCTTTGAAGATGGAGAGCTTGGGCCACAAGCCTAGAAATGCAAGCAGCCTCTAGACACTGGAAAAAGGAAGGAAATGGATTCCCCCTTAGAGCCTCCAGAAGGAAATCACCCTGCCAACACCCAGGGAGACCCATTTCTTACTTCTGGTCTATAGAACTGCAAGATAATAGATGTGTGTTGTGTTAAGCCATTAAGTTTGTGGTAATTTGTCACAATCTATCCAGCTCTATATAATATCTATACACACATATGCAGCTTTCACATTACAGGTTATTTAATTGTTATTGTTATTTTAAATGTTAATATATTTTCTAAATTGCTTTTTTTACTTAGCAACATATCATGGATATCTCTCAAAACTGGCAATAGATATTTTTCAATGTTTTTAATAGTTTTATAATTTGCCCTTGATTCCATATTTAGGCCACTTCTAAATGTTTTAAAACTACCTATGATAATGCATTCTTGTTCACAAACATTCATATAGCCCATGCTGGTACCCAGTAGTACCTGTTAGGCTATAAGTTACATATTTCAACTGTTGATAGAGCCACTCAAAATATTATTAAGAACATGCCCTCTTCCCCCAATTCACCAACACTGGCATAATCCTTCTGCTTAATTTTTGCCAATTTGTGGAAAAAATTATATCTTATATGTATTTGTATTTTTAAATAATAAATGACTTTGAACATCCTTTAATATGAATATTAGCCTTTGTATCTTTTTCTATCAATTATTGATAGCCCATGCCCATTTTTTATTTCCTTTTATCAACTTTTGAAGTTTTCTCTACATTTTTAATGTTAACCCTTCATTTATTATTTGTTCCAAATATACTTTCCCAATTTTTCACGTGTGTGTATGTGTGATGTTGGATGTCTTTTGTTGTATTAGAATTAGATGAGTGTTAATAAAGGTGTTCGGCACATGATCTTATCCTATAAATGGAGATGGTTGATACTGCAGGGGTCCTGCCCCTGCAGGGATTGGGGGTCTCTGGCAGTGTGACAGCATCAGTGATTCAACTGGAGGGATAGATATTAGGAAGAAAGAAAGAAACTGGACAATTGTTTAGATTGAGAAGAAGTCGTTTAATGGGTGTTATCCCAGGGCTTTTATCCCCAAACTCTGCAAAGTTATTATCACAGGAACCCCTGCTGCTACGGTTACACAAAAGGTAGCATGTATCTTTCACATGACCAGGTCCAGGTGTACACAGGACACCCCCCAGTCTCAAGCAGATGTATTTTTTAAATATGAGGAAAAACATGAGGTTTTTATTCAGTTTTTATGTACCCTTGTTTACAGTTATATAACATTGTTTAATGTTTACACCTGAAATCAACATAATGATATATTACTTTTTATTATTCTATGTTAATTCAAACTAGTTTTTATAAAACAGTTGTTGTTATGGTTACACTCTCCTAACACCTGGCCTAATTCAAACTTCACTGGCCCCCCTAAATTAAACTGAACTAACCACACTTCTATGGCAAAATGTTTACTTAAATTTTCTTTAATCTACATAAACTATTTTCTAAAACCTGTATCTATAAATTTCTAAAATCACATCAAAAAAACCTGTGACTTACACTAAGGCTCCTCAATGTGACTCAAAGTTAAGCTTAAACTGTTTAAAAGCAAAAAACCATAAATCGTGAAAAATGGGAACAACAGAGTCTCAGAGTTTTCTGTTAGAGCCAGCAGGAGCCTTTTCTGGTTGCAGTGCCAAGTGAAAAAGGAGGGAGGGAATGGGGTCCACAGCTCCCAAACACACTCTAGTGGTCTCGGGGTCAACGGCCCTTCCTGATCCCTAATGCTCAGGGGCCTCCATGGCCGGCTCCCAACAGATACTACAAATATGATCATCTGTGTGTACCAATGAAGTCCTTCAGGAAAGAAAATGCTTCGCTTTTTATACACTCCTGTCTTATGTGAGACCCCTATTTGCCCTCCACTCTCCAGTCCTGTAGAGCGCTTTCTTTCTTACTCCCACATTCTGTCTACAAAACATTTAAATTTAAACTTCCTAAATGAAGATGAGTTTTAATTAAAGTAATTCACACTAAAACATTATACTATTTTTCACGATAAGCAGCAGAAAACTCATCCTTGAGAGAAAAATGTCCTCAGACACAACAGAACACAGATGTCATGGGTATCAGTCAGCCTTGTAGTCACTGTTTCATGCTCCCTGGATGGGAAATATTGTGCCCTGGACAAGAAATGAAAATTCTTTATAAACATTTATTTGACAAATGAATTAATGAATGTATGAATAAAGTTGGGCTCTGTGATAGGCAGTATGGACATTTGTGAGTCCTTTCCTTTCCTGACAGCATTTGAAACAGTTGTCCATTCTTTCCTTTTGAAAGCACTGTTCCTAGAATTCCTTAGCATCACATTCATCTGTTTTATCTTTTGCTTCCAATGGCAATTCTCACTGTTCTTTGCTGGCTCCTCTCCATCTTCTTGACTGTTACATGCTGGTAGTTTATCTGGAGCCTGTAACAGGTCTTCTGAGTCCACTCCTTCACCTCTGCCATTTCAGCTCCAAGTCTTCAACTGTTGTTTATACATTGATAACAAAGCTTCATCTCCAACTTAGGTATCTGTTTTGAGCTAACAATCATATATCTAATTATCTCTGGTTTTCTTGACTTGTATATCTTGCAGATGCCTCATATTCATCACAGTGAAATCAGAACTCATTGTTCCCCTCTTTACTTCCCTTCAACCCACCACCGCTTCTCAGTTCCCTCTCTCAATACATGGTACTCCTTTGCAATTTAGAGTTCAAGCGACAAACCTAGATGTCATCTGTGACTCCTATGCTTCCTTCCACTTCCTTCCTCCAAATTCATCAGGATGTTCTCTTAAGTCTAGGGCTTAAGTTTTTCTCAAATCTGTTTCCTTCTCCCAGTCATATCCACATAATCTTGGTCCAAGTCACTATCAATATTCACCTCTTACTACTACAATAACCTCTGGTCTCCCTCTTTTAGTTTTGTTCCTCTTTGATTTACTTCCCATACTGTACTCAGAATAATCTAAATGTAAATATGATCATGTTATTCCCTTATTAAAACCTTTTGTCTATTGTACTTAAGGACAAACAGCCTAAACAGTTTATAATGCATTGCAAGGCCTGGTCTGTGTTTACTGTTTTTATACTATATGAGATCCAGTGCCTTGAACACTCTTGGTATCATATCTTGCCTCAGGGGTTTCACAAAGGTCTTTTCCTCACCTGAAACAGCCACCACCCATCTACCCCCATGCAACCTTCATCATGTAAACTCATTCATTCTTTAGGTGTCAGTTTAAACAACATTCCCTTCAGGAGTCCTTCCATCCTGTCTGTCCTTTTAAAACATGTACTGTAAAGTTAAACACATACTTTGTAATTCCTCCTTTATTAATTTATCATCCCCATGAAAAATAAACTTTGGTAGTACAGGGACAATGTGTATACTGGACTCCACTATCTTTCTAGCCTTAGCATAGTGTCTGGTATGTAGTAGCCATGCAATAAATACAGTCATGAGCCACACAATGACATTTGGGTCAATGAAGAACTGCATATACAATGGTGGTTTCATAAAATTATAATGGAGCTGAAATATTCCTATTGCCTAGTGAAGACATAGCTATCATAACATTGTAGCATAAGACATTATTTGTGTATGTGGTACTGGTCTAAACAAACCTTCTGCACTGCCATATACAATTACATACAGTACATAGTACTTAATAATAATAGCCAACTCTGTTAATAGTTTATATATTTACTATACTGTCATTTTTATTGTTATTTTAGAGTGTACTTCTACACACACACACACGCACACACACACACATACACACACACACACGATATATGTACTGTAAAACAGCCTCAGACAGGTCCTTTAGCAGGTGTTCCAGAGGCATTCTTATCATAGGAGGTGTCAACTCCATGGATGTTATTGCCACTAAGACCTTCTGGGGGTTCAAGATGTGGAGTTGGATGACGGTGATATCAATGATTGTGACCCTGTGTATGCCTAAAATAATGTGTATGTTTGTGTCTTCATTTTTAGCAAAAAAAGTTTTAAAAGTAAATAATTTTAAAAATAAAAAAGTGTGTTGAATAAGGATATAAAGAAAATGTTTGTACAGCTATACATAATGTGTTTGTGTTTTAAACTGTGTTATTACAAAAAAGTCAAAAAGTTAAAAAAATTAAAACATAAAAATGTTACAATAAGCTAAAGCTAATTTGTTATATGAAGAAAAAAATTAAATAATGTAATGTAGCCTGAGTATACAGTGTTTATGAAGTCCATAGTAGTATACAGTAAGGTCCTAGGCCTTCACATTCACTCACCAACTACTCACTGACTCTCCCAGAACACCTTCTTGTCCTGCAAGCTTTATTCATGGTAAGTTCCCTATACAGATGTGCCATTTTAAAATCTTTTACACTGTATTTTTACTGTATATTTCCAATGATTAAAGACATAAAAACTCATCACTATGTTCCAATTGCCTATAGTATTCAGTACAGTAACATACTGTACAGGTTTGCAGCCTAGAAGAAATAGGCTACACCATAGAGCCAAGTGTGTAGTGGCAGGCTATACCACCTAGGTTTTGTGTAAATTCACTCTATGATGTTTGCACAAAACTGAAATCACCTAATGGTGCGTCTCTCAGAATGTATTCCTGACATTAAGTGACACATGATTGCATTTGTTGGCTAAATGAATGAATAAACAGGATTCAAAAATAAAATAAAATAGTCTTTGCCCTCAAGGAGCCTGAAAGAAACGAAAGGCAAAAATTGATTATACTCAAACAAGAATGATTTGTCATAACATAGATAAACATAAAAGTTGAAAGAGAATTAATTAAAGGATTGATTAATGTTGCCTATAGTTAAGCAGGACAAAAAAGGCTTCATAGACAAAATGATACTTGAAACAAACCTTGAAGAATAAGTAGACATTTAGAGTGCTTGGAATATAGTAAGTGCTTTTACTTAATGCCTGGCATTCATTCTTCCTTCTTGCAGTAACCACTCCCATTTTCTCTTGGAGAAACACATGTTTCTCCTTTTTCAGTGCATGAGGTTTGCATTAAGTTGATCTTATATCTTGACCCTCCCCTCAGCCTGGCCTGGCCAATCAGACTCACAAAGATTAGTTTAGGCATAGGCACCTAGTCCAAGGCAGACCAATGGAAGCCAGTTCAGATGCTTGCCAGAACTACTGAAGAAAGATGCTCTCTTTCCATGCTTTCCATGGGGAGAGTTAAACTAATATGAGACAAGCTTGGAGCAGCCAGTGGCCATCTTTGCCACTATATGATCAGACTTTTCCTAAAGATGAAGCCAGAAGAACCAGCTTAGGGCTGGAAGAGACTATCTGATGACTTTGAGCCCTCACATCCAGCTGTTACTAAGGTCAAGATGTTTTCTAGGACTTGCTGGCTAAGTGAGATAGTAGGGTCCCTTTCTGGTTTTTAAAACTAGTTTCAGTTGAATATTTGGTCATTTACAAACAAAAGTGTCCCAACTTATTCAGAATTCAATAAGTACCTATTAAAATGCATAAAAAGTTAACAGGCAGAAAACATGGAAAGGCAAAGATTGACTATAATCAGACAAGAATGATTTGCCATACACAGATAAATGTAAAAGTTAAAAGGGAATTAAAGGAACAAATAGCACAAGCAAAGGAGGAAACTAAGTTTTATACATGCGCATACTGAACTTTTCTCAAAAAAGAAGAGTACATATTCTTGTTCTTAGCAGTCTGCAGATGCAATATTTTTTATGTGTCTTGCAGCACCTATCTGAAGGTTCCTTCTTCCTCTAATTAACGTACATAAGAATCACAGTACATGGTGAAGTAATGGCTTGTCTTATTTTGGTCAAAGAAGTCTATGTATTTTTTTCTTTCCCTGAAAAAAAAAATCCATACATTATAAGATTCATTTATTATATCTGTATTAAGCTATTAGATTCAGTCATTAAACCAACCATTTTGATGTCATTATTTTTGAAAAGCACCAAGAAACAATCCCTGTTCTTAATTTATAGCCAAAAGAACTGCATGCATTTTGACAGAACTGCATGCATTTTGACTAGAACACTCACCACTCATGATGACATAATTTCACTACCCTTTCTGCATCATCAAATTCCATATCTATTGAATTAGCTCTTTTCAACTTGTCTTGTATACTTTTTTTTTCTTTATTTTATTATAAAGATGTGGGGTACAAGTCAAGGTTAGGTACATTAGTAATATACGTGTAGATGTGATTTGGGCCTCCAACTGGTCCTCACTTTGCCTGGTTTAAAATCAAGTACCTTTAATGATGTTATGTGCTTCCTCCCTCCCCTGACAGTGTCCTGCTACTGTTGAGCCCTCTCTTGTAGAATTATGATGAATGTTCAGGACCCACTTATAAGGGAGAATATATGATATTCATTTTTTTGTTTCTATGATACATCACTGAATATAATGGAGTCTAAATTCATCCAAGTTGCTGTGTAGTCCATAATTTTGTCCTTTTATGGCTGCGTAATATTCCATCATATATATGTACAATTTATTATTTCTTTTTTATTTTCTTTTTTCTTTTTCTTTTTGCTTGTTTTTTGAGTTGAGGTCTCACTGTGTCGTCCAGACTGGAGTTCAGTGGCACACTCAAGGCTCACTGCAGCATCGACCTCCTGGGCTCAGGCAATCCTTCCGCCTCAGTCTCTTGAGTAGCTGGGGCTACAGGCACATGCTGCCACACCTGGCTATTTTTTAATTTTTTTTTATAGAAACAAGGACTCTTGATGTTGCCTAGGCTGGTCTGGAACTCCTGGGCTCAAGCAACCTTCTCACCTCAACCTCCCAAAGTGCTGGAATTACAGGCGAGAGCCACCAACCATATCTGGCCAAAATCTGTATTAATTAAGCTATTAGAATCAATCCTTAAACCAACCATTTTGATGTCATTCTTCTTGACACGCACCAAGAGATAATTCCTATTCTTAATGTATAGCCCAAAGATTTTCATAACCAGTGCTATCCTGCAACAACGTGCATTTTTAACTAGAACACTCCCAATTCATGATGACATGATTTAACTATGTCTTCTGAGTCATCAAATTACACATTTATTGAATTAGCTCTTCTCAATTTGTTTTGCATAATTTCGATGTTGCAACTTTTCTGTACACACAGAACCTTATTTCTGCTTCCTTACATAATCCAAACATGATTCTGTTTTAGCCCTATTTCTAATATACTTTTTTAAAATTAAAAAAAAAATCTTTTTTTTTCAATTTTTTATTTCTGCAGAGGCCAAATGTAGGCCAGGATTCCAAGTCCAGTGCTGGCTACTGCCATGCCCACAGCAATGTTAGCAAAGAGTGTTTTTTATTACTCTCCCATACTATAAGGAACAAAAACATCTTCATACCTTGTTCTAACAGGTAAATGATCCTTAGACTGGCCCCTTCACCACATCTCACCAATGACACCAAGTCCCCAGCAAAACCAGCTAGCCATTCTCTCCATTTATCCTATGGGATGGGGCAGAAGAGATCAGAGAAAGAATGTATCGCTTTAGTATTATTTAATGTTCTTAGCATAGTTCATTCATTCATTTTCTCATTCAATCATTTGCACAATCATTCACTGACAACTGACATAGTTCTGGGTCCAGATTCAGACCCTAGAGTAGAAAAATGGATAAGGCACTGTTTCTCCCTCTAGAAGCCAAGTTTCCATTTAAAGGTTCTTCTCAAGAGAGGTAATGAAAGAGGGAAATAACTGGGGCTTTTCTACAGTTTTTAGTTTTATCCAAGTCATAGCTTACAGAATCAAATCATTCTACATAATTCTTCAAATCATTCTTCCAGTTGTCACAGAATAATTAGCACTGGACTTACACTCACACAGAAAACAACCAGAAAATGGGACAACTATCTGAGGCAACTGTTTTCAGGCACTAAGGACAGGCAGTGCAGTATTAATCCCTAAGAAACAGAAACTACATGAGGTAAGTCTGAAGATATTTTCTTCCTGGTGCACAGAGGGTGAGACCCAAGCAGAGACTGGTGAGACAGGTGTTAATTCTGAGCTGAGAAGGCAGAGACCCATATTTCAGGCAGCTGAAATTTGTGAGGCAAAGTACAGAAAAGAGTGATAAGACAGTCTCCTTTGATTAAAACTTTAGTTAGGCTCCTGAGCCTTTCTAACTAGGTCTAACCTTGGGCTTCCTTATATGTCCTTGTTAAATCCAATCTGAGCAGGGATCCTGCTAAATTTGATTAGCAAAAGAAACCCCGCCCTTAATATCTGACCACCCTGAACCACTTATTACCCTGGCCTGCCTTCAGCACTGATCCTGTCAAGTCAGTTTAACCAGAAACCCCCATCCTTGACATTCCCTCTCGGTAATTTTCCATCCACCAACCACTCCCGCCCTTCTCCTCCTTGAATATAAATCTCCACTTGTCCTTGTTGGAGTTGAAGTTGACTCCAAACTTTCTCACTGACTGCAAGATCCCATTACAGTGCTCCCCATATCTATGGTCATGGTGCCCCCTCAAATAAAGTCTGCCTTGTCATCTTTAATACGTATCATGAATAATTTTTCTTTAACAAGAGGTTGCTACAAAAACTGGAGCAAGGACGATTGGGAAGGGGGAGAGGGGTGTCCCTGCACGTCCTTGACTGAGGGCTATACCAATAGGCCTATCCCAGATCACTTGTAGAGTTGAGAGTTGAATGAGGACACCAGAGGTTGTGTTGTCTGCAAAACTCTAGTTTCAGTCCAGCCTTGCTGAATACAGCAGGCATTTAGTTGAGACACCCAGAAAGGTCATACCTAGTATAGGGACCACACCTAGAGTAAAGGTATTGCCCTGGGAATAAATTCTGGAAATTGTCTGTCAGGACAAAACTAAATGCTCTATAAAGGAAGATGTCATAATCAAAATTCATTACAATGCATCATCTGTAATATCCAGTATAAAATCATAAACAAGTTCTATACGTACAATGAAAACTCAGCTGAGTCAAGTGCTGGTACATGCAACAGCACAGGTGGATCTCACAGGCACTGCATAGGGTAAAAGCCAGATTAAAATGAGTATATACTATATAATTCATGTACATAAAGTTCAGATACAGACAAAACTAGTCTACAGTGAAAAAAAATAGTGGTTACCTGAGGCAGGTACAGTGGTGAGAGTAGGGATTGACTGCACAGAGGCATAGGAAACTTTCTGGAGTGATGGAAATGTTCTATTCCTTGGTTTGGATGATGGTTACATGAGTGTACACCTTTGTCAAAGCTCATCAAACTGTCCACTTAAAATCAGTGTATTTTATTGTGTGTGTGATTTACAGCTCAATAACAGTGATTTAAAGGAAAAAGAAAAAATGAAGAGTATTTCTTTAAGAAATGTAATATTTTTCATAAGCTGGTTCATAATGGCTTGAGAGAGCCAACTGTTAAATTTCAGGAACTTTGTGATCCAGCTGTTAAATCATTTGAAATCAGTCATGGTAGAAATCTTTACAACATATTCATTACAAATCACAACTTACCCCTACCCTTGCCCCAAGAGCGGAGTTACTAGCACCCCACTGAATCTATATTAAAATAAAGACTACACTTTGGGAACACTGGCCTGGAATATACACACTTGGTTGCCCAAAATGAGACCTGTGTTAAAGAGTTGGGATTACAAAATTCAGAATGTGAATTTTTCTCAATCCTCTGTTTTCAGTAATGATACTCTGTTCTCAACAGTACCTGATACCCTCTGTCCAGAGACCCTCTGCTATATGTTCTACAGAAAATAAACATAAAATCTTCTGCCAGAGTTGGGAAGAGGCTGTTCCCAGCTGGAGTGGGGAACAGGATGAAGATCTCAGTGTTTCTGAAATGTACATCCAACCAGTGCCCTCATTTTCATTCCCACCTTCATCTCCACTTCCAGAGGTACTTGGTACTGCCATTTCTTGTGCTTTTGAAGCATTTTTCCTTTTCCTCTGGCGGTTTGGGAACCACTTTTTCACATTTGCTAAGCCACTCCTCACTCATCCTGCTACTTCCTAGCTTTCAAAGTCATATTGCTATCAACTCCTCTACATCACCTTCTCTTTTCCCTTTAGGTCTTAAAAATAAAATAATTTAAAATCATATTAGTGGGCTTTGAGGGAAGGAGAAGAAGTAAAGATTTCTGCCATCTTTAACTGGAATTTAGAAATCTTTATTGTCCAAAAAACCATATTCCCAGGCTTGGATTATATTCCAGAATATAAAACAAATAGGATTTTCTTAAAAGCAAATTGAAACATCCCCCAAATTCTAGGCTGATCAGTTCAGTTGTTTCAGGTGGCAAAAGACGCCAATTATGTTTGCCTGGGAAAATATGTTTCACAGCTTCAGACTGCACCTCTACCAAGGCCAAGAGTATCAGGGGTCTGGGATACCAGCCACACATTCACAATTCTGGTGACGCAAAACAAGAGATCAAAGTATATGAACTCACAAGATCATTTTGTATATAAGGAACAACACTAAAAACGTTAATACCATGCTAAGGTACTCTTATCTATCCCATGCTATCTTCTGCCCAACAATGATTAAACTCACTATGATTCACTGAGCATATACTGAGTTTCAGAATTATGCCACAGCTTTTATATACACTTCCATGCACATAGAATCTTTACAATAGCCCTCCAAATGGGCGTTATTTTCTTCTTTTATTGCCAGTTAAAAAACTGAAATTCAGAAGAGTTAAGTAACTAGTCTAAGGGCACACAGGAAAGGCAGAGCCAGAATAGAACCACAAGTCTGTCTCATTCTAAAGCCACCACATGGGCATTTTGAATAAGATGAGGTAAAAGCAATTCAATATATTTATTTTGAATACAAAACCTAAGCTGATTTTGTAATGTTGCACAGCCTACTTGAATTTAAGCTTATTACAGAGTTGGACCATATATTATTATTTTTGTGACCCATAAAGCACCTACCAGAACAAAACTTAAGAAATATTCATCAAGTGAAGACCCTTATATTTAATAGCTTTGTGAATATTGCACAAGAACAAACTCATTCAAGATTATTATAGAAAGGTATGGTAAGTCACTAAATTGATTTCTGGCAAAGAAATCACTATCACAGAAAACTCTTCAGAGACACAGAGACCTTGTTATATAACATCACTTTGCAATATCCTTTTAAAATAAAAACAGATTCTAAACATTTGAACCAATAAGAGGGCTTTTCCAAAGGATACGTTGAGGGTACATATTCTTGCTTTAGTTTATAAAGTTCACACTGAAGTTTCATGTCCTTTAGGGAGACTTCCAAATAAAGATTTTCACCAACAAGGAGAGATTCAGCGAAGGAGTAATAATCATGTTTGAAAATCTAAAATGACAAAAGGAACACAGCTTTACTTACTATCCAAGAATGGAAATAATCCAGTAAAACATGTAAGTGTGAGCAAGAAGAGTGGAGGTGAAAAATTAAAAAAAAAAATTCATTAAAATGTGTTTGGGAGAAGCTCAGAATAGAAGATATTTTAACAATTAGAAGGAAAAGGAGGAAGAGGACATGGAGGAGATGGAGGCGGGGGAGGAAAATGCTATCTTAAAATTCTCCATGAAACATCTTGTCTTTATTATAGGACCACAGGGCCCTGTTTTTTGGTGGTAGAGAAAACACTCAACTACATCTTATCTTACTTTTTACAGGCCAGGAAATGGGCCACAGAACCATAAAAAGTAAAATATCAACAACTAATAATGAATTTTTCAGGCTATTTAAAAGCACTTGCCAAGAAAACTAATACAAAATGTACTATACAATTTAGGGAGACATCTTAACCTATTTTAAAGAACAATTCATTGATGTGGTAGGAATAACAACTCTTTCCAAAGATGTTCTTCTACCTCCTTATCTCCAAAATTTATGCATAAGCTACGTTATATGGCAATGGAAAATTAAGGTTGTAGATGAAATTACCATTGTTAATCAGCTGACCTTGAGACAGGGAAATCAGATGGACTCGGTAATCACAAGGGTCCTTCAAAGTGGAAGACAGAGACAGGAGATGAAAAACCACCGAGATACAACATGAGAAGATTCAGCCTGGACTGGCTTTGAAAATGGAGGAAGAGGCTATACATCAAAGAAAGCCTGAAGCCTGTAAAAGCTGGAAAGGACAAAAACACAGATTCTCCCCCAGAGCTTCCAGAAGGAATGCAGCCCTGATGACACCTAGCTTTTAGCCTAGTGAGACCTGCATTAGACTTCTGGCTTCCAGACTGTAAGATAACAAATGTATATTGTTTTAGTTCACTGAGTTGGTAGTAATTTGTCACAGTAGCAATAGAAAACTGTGGGGTAAGTGGTAGGACATATGCTCCACTTCCCCTCCCCTACTAATGACTGTTTACTGATCTTCCCTGATCAGGAGAAGGGCCCTTGGCCAAGGACGTCTATGCCTGGTCAAAATGCCCTTGGAAATATGCACACCTGCATACTCAAGGCAGTTACTAAGGGAGTAAAAATCTTTGCATGTAATGCTGTTGTTTGTGTCTTGCTCTCTTTTCTTTTCTTTTTTTTTTTTTTTTTTTTGAGCTGGAGTCTCACTCTGTCGCCCAGACTGGAGTGCCTCGACCTGCTGGGCTCCAGCGATCCTTCCGCCTCAGCCTTCCAAGTAGCTATGCTGAGTGTATATAATCTCTCTCCGCATCTACTGGGGTGCAGAGAGCTTTGTACTGACCAGCTGCCACTGGTTCCCTCCTGTAAGTAGTAACAAACCCATGTCTTTACCAACCTGCCCTCTTTTGGAACAGGTAAACATTACATAAGCAACCAGATTAATCTGGGGCTCCTGCAATACATAAACCAGCAGTTGACTTTAGCACAATGTATGTAAGCTCACTATTAGTCTTATCTTACTTTTTAAAGCAAGTCAATAAATCTTCATTTAACTAAGTGTTCAAGTAAAAATAAAATCACATTATTTTCTTAGAACAAAAACGAACTCAGCTTTCCATTATTTCAAATAAATATTTTCTCAGATTTTCAATTAAACCTAATGAGGTTTTATGAAAACAGAAATTAGAATTGAATTAAACAAGGATATAATCCATTTAGCACACCACTATTGCAAAATACAATGTTATTTTAGTCAAGTCTGCTCCTTTCTACACTTGTAGAATGGAGTTAATCTAAGCATCCTTTCCCAAGAACTTCTTCCACTGACCTATGTGTCTGAATTAATTCTTTTATTCTGGCAGTCTGTCATTAGCTATTATTTCTAGATGTTTCTTCCATTCCTTTTGAAATGTTTCCATACTAGTATTTCCAATTTCCTTTTAACGTTATCAAGGTGCTACTATAAATGACAACTTGAGTTTTTTGTGGAACATTTGAGAAATCACCAGAACATTTGAGAAAAAACAAAGGCAAGCCTAATATTAACTTCAAACATTAATATTAGATTATTTAAATCTTAGAAAATACTTCCTTTCACCAAGGGAATTAAAAATAAATAGACTGCAGGCCAATGAAGAAAACCTATTTAACCCATTAAGTATATGAAGTATAAATTAATCGTATGCATGAAGCCTTCCACATTTATTTTATATTTAATGCAAGGCATTTTGCTATGGATTGGAAATGTAGATAAATTAATGAAAATTATTTCCCTCATACAGTTCACAATCCAGAGGACACTAATAATTCTACCACTGCTGGGTAATACTATTAACACACATTCAGAAAAAGTTCTGTGAGACACAGAATGCATGCCCAGTTTTTCTGGTGGTACTGGGAGATACTTGTCAGAAGGGACAAGTATCTAAAACTGTATCAAATAGGGAAGGAATGGACATTCCCATTCCAATTACTTCCACACTTCCTGAAGGAAAAAAAGTAGGCAGTGGCCTCCATTTAGGAAGAACAGAATTTTTACATCCCCGGTACCCAGCAAACTGCTCTCTGCATCAGTGAAAGAAATGCTTTGCTGCATTTCTAAATCTAGGGGAATTAGTTCCTAGGTATTCTGAATTGTGAAACATAGCATTTATTAAAGAGTTTTGAGTTCAGAGAGTCCTAGGTTCAAATTTGCTTTGAAACAGAGTATTATGCTGGTAGTTTACTTGGTCTTGCAGTCTCTGATTCCGTGGCTATAAAACAGTCATCAATATTTCCATCTTTAGGTTAATGAAGAATATCAGAGATGATTTATATAAAGCACCTAGCATGAGAGATCACGATGGAATTCTGAATTTGGAGCCTCTAATACCAAATATATATACGCACACATATATAGTGTTCGCAGGTCAGAAAACACAAAGAACTTGAGAATCATTGCCAAGTTTAACTAACGCCCTTCAGAAAAATAATGCAAAATGCAACAAAACTAAACCTGCCTGCAATTTCACTGAAGAATAAATCTAGTAGCTCTGAGTCTGAATTGTTTTGTCATTTCACAATTGCTAACAGTCTTCAGGAAGAAGTGCAAGACCCATAAGCACAAGAGACATGTCTTACTCACCTTTGGTCCCATATCACAAGTCTCACAATACACTGTTTAGTAGGTGCTCATTTTTCACCTTAAAATGTAGTGAGCTATAGTTAACATAAATATGAAAAGATTTTACTCATTTGAACATTATATTTTAGAGTTCATAGAAGCACCAAGAATTTGTTCCTATGAAAATACTTTATTTGAGAAAGAGCAAAATCACTGAAACCAAACCCATTCATTCAAAAAGTAAACTTCTTGAGTACATATTATATGTGTCAGGCACTATTCTGGGTCCTGAGGATATAGCAACGAACAAGAGACAAAAAGCCCTGCCCTCACTAAGCTAACATTCCAGTATAAAAGACAGACAGAAAAAATAACAAGATTGGTAAGTGCTAAGAAGAAAAATAAAGTTGAAAAGAAGACAGGAAATATCAGCGGCCTACTCCAGGATGGTTGTTTGTTCAGTGATGAGGTTCCAGATTCTAAATATATTTTAATGGTAGAAACAAAAGGATTTGCAGATGGGTTGGGCATATAAACTACTGTCAAAAATTCAGCTACTAAAAGAAACCATCAGCCGGGCTCGGTGGCTCAGCCTGTAATCCCGCGCCTTTGGGGGGCTGAGGTGAGTGGATTGCCTGAGCCCTCGGGTTAGAGACCCGCCTGGGCAACTCGGCAAAACCTCATCTCTACAACAAATCAAAAATCTGCCGGGTGTGGTAGCGCGCGCCTGTAGTTCCAGCCTCTAGGAAGGCTGAGGCGGAAGGATCGCCGGAGCCCAGCAGGTCGAGGCTGCAGTGGCCGGGAGCGGCCACCGCACTCCAGTCTGGGTGACAGAGTGAGACTCCAACTCAAAAAAAAAAAAAAAAGAAAAAGAAAGAAACCATCAAGAGAGCAGGGAGGCAGCCCACAGAATGGGAAAAAATATCTGCCAACTGTATATCTGACAAAGGCCTAACATCTAGGATCTACAAGGAACTCAAATGCACCGAAAGGAAAAAAACAAACAACCCCATTAAAAAGTGGGCAAAAGACATGAATAGACACTTCTCAAAAGAAGATATACGGGCAACCAACAGACACATGAAAAAGTGCTCAGCCTCACTCATCATCAGAGAAATACAAATCAAAACCACATTGAGATACTATCTAACCCCAGTAAGAATGGCCTTCATTGATAAAACAAACAGCAACAGATGCTGG
>CAUYQG010261037.1:0-15003 GCA_963574415.1 Tarsius wallacei | reverse complement strand
ATTTGACTGGTTGCTTTAACCAACAGTTGAGTGTCTATTTTATTGAGATGTACAAGATGGTTTGCTTTTGAGGGGGTCTCCAAAATCTAGCAGGTATGGCAGTTATTTAACGTTATTATTATTATTATTATTATTTTGAGTGGAATCTCCCTCTGTTGCTTAGGCTGGAGGGCAGTGGCATGATCATGCCTCATCACAGTGTTGACTTCCTGGGCTCTGGTGATCCTTCCAATTCAGCCTCCTAAGTAGCTGGGAATACCAGTGTAAGCCACCATACCAGGCTGATTGTTTGATTTTTTTTTTTTTTTTTTGTAGTGACGGTGTCTTGTTATGTTGCCTAGACTGGTCTCAGATTTCTGGCCTCAGGCATTCTCCTCACCTTGGATCCATCATACCTGGTCCAGGTCCAGTACACTATCTTTAGCTCGCACAATTATGGAAATAGAAAGTCACCAAATTGTTTTGCTGCTGACTTCGAGGACATTAACTATTACTATATACAAAATATCTATTTGTAATATACTAAAAATTAATAAGAAATAATATATATATATACCACTAGTATACATATTGCAATTTTCTTTGTAATGTTAGTTCATTTATAATGTTATACTGTGTATTCTCTCTTGAAACATTTTTTCTTCCATAGCATGTTAAAGAATCTAATTTACCCTTTGTTTTAACTGGAGCTAACTGAATGTTATAGCTAGTGTTTCTGTGCCCAAAGAGGGACTCCCAGTTCACACATCAGAATCCATGTTGAATTCCTTGAGCTATACTGACATTGCTACTTTGTGTCACACAGATAATATTGTGTAAATGACAACAGTACACTGAAACTAGTTTTGCTTTTCAGTGGTTGTGGGTGGTAGAGAAATGATATACAATCTGTTAGTTTTCTAACTTTAAAAAATGCTATTCAGATGTACTAAAAAAGCCCTTAGTCAAAAACTCTCAATTAATTGAGTTACTTTGAAAAGAAAATCATTAATATTAGTTATCAAAACTATTGTTATGTCTTAACAAGAAAAGAGAATCTATACAAGTGGGGAAATAAAAAAATGCCCAAAATATGTTTTTCTGAGGATGCTTCTTAAAGGTGATGTTTCTGTGGCTCTAGAATTTGTATGGATCCCATTACCTGGTACCATATCATTGCATAGTATACACATAATACTATCATAATGAAATCACGAGTCATCACTGGGAGGTGAGGGTATGCCAGCGTATTTAAAAGCAATTACTGATAGGCTTTGAACATATGTTGTTGTTCAATTTCCCCTTTAATAGTGCCCTCTCTGTGCAGGTGGTTCATATTTCAAACCTGGGCACTAACTCACTCATCAATCACAATGTGACCCCTGACCATTCAAGGCCCTGGCTACTGTCATCTTCCCCAAAACACCCAGTCATTTCTATGCTTTCAGGCTCATAAGTTGGGGAAAAGAAATACAGATATTTTTCAAAAATAATGCAGAAGACTGACAGAATAATATATGTGCTGTAAGAAATGTAATTCAGAATGCCCAGGTTTCATTATAGATACACGCCTAGGGAAGAAAAGAAATACAAATTCAGCAAATCATTTGATCTAAGTCCTTTTTATATGAGAAAAACTATAAATATCTATACCTCCCTGATTGTTATCCTGAAGAGTTTAAAGGAAAAATAATCTATTTCAATTCTGAAATCACTTTTAAGAAAAAAAAAAAGAAAATTGTTTGAAGCCTATTAATTCCATAACAGAAGATTTATTTATCTAGAGTGCAATCTTTCTTATTTGCACAAACTGTTTAGTGAATTGCATGGAAGACACAATACTTTTATTTGTCTTTTTAATGCAATTCCTCAATATTGGCTTACACTAAAATTTACAATGACATCACATTTCTTATACGCAACAAAATAGATGCAAAATGATGAATTTTAGTGTACTTTTCATCTTTTCATGTGCTAGTGTTTCTATTTCACAGAATGCCTTTGGATACAATGGCGTGTATTTATGAGACTTGCTGTCCTATGTGATAACAGGATTACTGTGTGTGCATTGGGGTGGTGCTATTCACATCACAACTGAAGCAGGAGGACAGTGGTTCATATAGTACGCAGCATGATCAGAGGAAATCTAAGGCTAAATTATTTGTTGGAAATCTGGTGTGTGTGTGTGTGTGTGTGTGTGTGTGTGTGTGTGTGTGTGTGTGTTTAATACCAGATGAAAACAGAGTCTGCCCTGAAATTCAACTAATCAACTTGAACACTCAATATAAAATTCTAATATATGGATAAGATGTTGCAGATTTTAAGCAGCTATTTGCTTTTATTCATTACTCTAGTCATGGAAACAGGAACATGGTGTTCAGTGAAATAAGATGTCAGATATACATTTTATTTTGCATACATGCTAAAATATTCATAATGCAAAGTGGTTTTGCTTTTTTTTTGGTGTGTGTACATGTGTGTGTTCTGAAGCATATGTTCAAAAAATGTGTCATGTGCTTACTTTGGTGAAGTAAACCATAGAGCACAATGGAATAATTTTCTATCAAAAACCTTTTACCATCAAGGACCATTCTAGCCTACAGAAACAAAAGCTATAGCTCAAACACACAAAATGAAATGAAAATAATGTAAAACCCAAAGTCCAAAACCACAACAGATGCTCTTTTATTTTTCATATTCCCACCCTGCTCTGATTTACACTTGAATTAAATTTCTAATTTTACCGAGTGACATGAAATCTAATTAGATCCTCTCCATACCAAGAATTGTCAGTTGTATTAACACAACAACTTTATCAAGTTGAACATAAAGGTTTACAAAACAGTGTACTTTGTGGCTAGCATGAATAGATTTTATTTTAAATATAAGAATACTTTTGAGTTTGAAAACTTAACATGTGAACAACTGGAACATCTTAAAATAACACTAATAAAAATATAGTATGCTATTTCATTAGAGTGCAAAAAAGTTTTTAGTAATGAGCAAGTAGACAAGGTATAATATAAAAAGTTAAAGCTATCTCATCTTTAAAACTCATGAGAATAATTGTCCATGCACTCTCATAAAAAAACAGTTAAATAGTAAAACAACATCACTTGATAGCTCTAGAAACTATTTTAAATAAAACTTTCACTAATTTTGAAACACATATTTGAAGGCATAACTAAAATAGTACTACTGATTCTGGAAAGATGATGAGAGTAACATAGCCCAGCTCTTCAATGTATAACACAGACAGAATAACACTTTGGGTACAATAATCAATGTAGCCAGGTGACAAGAAACATTCCCATAATGTCTATAATATGTCCATGTTGTGACAAATCACCCACAACAACAAGATGTCTGTATCAGAAAATCTGGTCTTGGCTAAGTTTAAAAATTACCAGGAGTTTCTCTTCTTCCTATTTTCCTTCCTTCCTTCCTCCCTTACATCACTTACTTCTTTCTTTAAAAAACAAAAAACCCCTTTCATTTGAGAACAATTTTTAATTTACAAAAATAATCGTGTAGAAAATACTGACAGTCACCCTATAACTCACACCCAGTTTTTCCTATGATTGATATGTTACATTAATATATTACATCATTAGTTAATTTGGTACAATTAATGAAGCAATATTAGAACATTATTATTAACTTAAAATCACCATGTATTCAAAGTTCTTTAGTTGTTAAGCTAATGTCCTTTTTCTATTTCGAGATCACTTCTAGGATACCACGTTAAATTTATTCAACATCTCCTTAGGATCCTCTTGGCTATGAGAGTTTCTCAGACTCTCCTACCTTTTGATGACATTGACATTTGTGAGGTACATTGGTAAAGCATTTTGTAGGATGTCCTTCTATTAGAATTGAAAAGGAACACCATACAGATAAAATGCCATTTCATTACACCATATCTGGGCTACAAACATTAGATCCATGTTCATATTAACCTTGCTCGCCTGACTATAAGGCAGTGTCTGTCAGCTTTCTCCATGGCAGCCATTCCTTTTCTTCTCTCTATACTGTAGTCTTCGGAAGAAAGTCACTATGCACAGCCCATGATTGAGGAGTGCAGAGTTAAGCTCATAAGCTCAGCATACTTAAGGGCAAATGATCTACATCAATTACTGGAAATTCTTATGAATGGAGGAAATGACTGTCTTCCCTATTTATTTAGTTATAAATTATTTATTTATGAAGTATGGACTCATGGATATTTATTTCATACTTAAAAAAATATGGTTTATTTAGAAAGTAAATTAGAGGAGAGAAAGAGGGAGAGAGAGAGAGAGAGAGAGAGAGAGAGAGAGGGAGAGAGAGGAGATTCACCTCCCCAAGATAGGGGAGAGGGCCAACGCTTTGGAAATATGACTGCAGCCATAGCTCAAAGAGCAAATGGCCACCCCAAAGCTTAGTTAAGCAATGGAATATTTCATATTTTCAATTATGATTCAATACTAGTTTTATCTTGTTGCTCAAATTGTCCTTTCTTTTGCCATGGGGTGCACTCTCGTTGACCTCCCATGCTCCCCTTTTTGTAGGATTTCTTTAATGCCTGGCACTACAAAGACTTCAGGCTTATAATGCGTATTTTCTGTCCTGGTCTTAGAATCTGCCATTTTTCTCTAGTTCACTCGTTAATCATTTCAGGAACATGGTTTGTAAAATAGTAACTTCACTGTTTACTATTACCAGACACTGAAATGCCACCAAATCATGCAGATGAGAACATAGAACAGGGCAGGAAAAGAAGGGCTCGACACAAGGCAGCAAAATGGAATACGATTCAGTCGATGACAATTCGGAGGGAAGCACATACCTCGGTGAAATATTAACAAAAGATCTTTTGCACACACCAGCTAGACACTCATCCCCACCTATCCCCATCAGCACAGCATAAGTTCAAGCCAAACTGATTAATTGTCTCAGAACAAGGATCAATTTAAGAAAGAATGGGCCATAGAGTTAGAGTACAGAATCCTCAAATTCACTGTGTTTAATAAATTAAAATGATTGAATTTGACAGAGTCTACATAGAAGTGATTAAATGAGAGAGAGTTTCTATTATTCAGAAGTGAGGGTTTGTGATACAAATTAAGTCCCGTTATATGGAAATATTATATATCTCCACATCTGAATTTGAGGTCTGTGAAAGTCATGCCTCAACCCTCTACCCTGCTTTTGATTAGGAAATGGTTTAATGTATGCTTTAAGTCCTGCTGCAAAAATTCATTTTAATGTTGAGCTTGCCTTCCTCCTGTGTGCTTCGTTACATGCTGACTGGGTGTTTTTCCATTTAACCTTAGAAAAGCTTATCTCTCCAACTTGTGTGTACTTTGTGTGCCTATGTGCTATGCAGTAATATTTCTTTGTCACATTGTCGCCAAGAGAAGGACCAAATCACATTATCTCTGACAGAGAAAATCACTTCCTTATTGAGGTTAGATCTGAAAATGGATCTCTATGGTGCACCGAGGGTTGCTGGCTCCTCCCCCTACAGAAAGCTCTTTAACTGGTTGCTACCCATTTTTGTAGCCATCAATATACTGACTTAACAGATAATTGAGCTAACTTCCTATCAGTCTGAATGACTAATATAGCTTATTTCCACATTGTAAATGGAACTAAATATTTTAGATGAGAAGGACGCTTTAATTAAGCTGCAGTGTATGCCCTATTCTGATAACTTTTAACCCAACCACAAAAAAGAAAAAGAAAAAAAATGAAAAGTGGCAAAATCTAAATACTGTAAATTTAGAATATGCAACTTTTAAGCATCTTCTTCATGATTGAAAGACTGAATTTATACATTAGAAATTATACAGAAAGATGTACTCAAGGTTTAGTAATTTAAGAAGCCTAATTGATAGCCCATTAAAATTCTAGTGAAAAATAATCTTGAACTCTGGAAACAAATTTATAATATTTTGTCAGCCTGTAATATTTTTCCAAAAAGAAGACTATGCTAAATCTAAGAAATGGTGTGAAACTTTCTGTATCATTTAAAAATGTTTGAAAAGTAATGGTAAACAATGTATAAACAGACCACAGTGTGCCATCCTAACTGAAACTTTCAAGAAAAAATACATCTTTATCGGGTTTGTTGCCACAAATTGGACCCAAATATCCTCATCAATTTCTTTGCTACTTACCAGGACATGTATTATATGTTTATTATGACATACTAGAGCTTTTTGCTCATGCCTGCAGCCTGTGGCCTCTTCTATCATTAAAGTGACCTTTTTACAGGGCCTCATGAAATACCTGTGAGAAAGGCAACACTGACCTGTGTTGGCCTGTGTGTTACAAAGCCTGGGCAATTTCTTACCCACACAAAATAATGAAGAGCAGAAATATTATTCCAAAATAGAGACTATGATAAATCTAGAAAGTAGATTAAAATATTTTTAATAAAGCCTCAATGATGATAGGGAATAAAGTACATTACAAAAGTAATTTAAAATCACCCCAAAAGTTTATAAAATTCTAGGTCTCCTTTTTAAGGCACTTTGTTTTTTAACCCTACTCTGCATTTAAAAGTTCAGAGATAGCTTGGCATCCACCTATTTTACTATATTTAGAAATAATCTGAATAAATATATGTCTTTGATACTGGACCAAAATGACCCCAAGTCTTAGAGGAAAAATAAAAAACAAAAACAAACAAAAAGGCCGACATTCTGTCCCTGAGTCCCAGGATTGACTACACCCAGCAGATCTGATAGTGTGGTTATTCATAACTTCATGAAAAAAATGACAAAAATGCAATAAATCTGAATATACTCATAGGACAAAAGCACTTTCTCCACTTCAAGTGACCTTTACATTGAACTTCAACCTTTTCTAATCTGGACTACTAATATAATGTTTCATTTTTCTCTATCACTCTGTTCTTCAACAAAACCCCAAATAAATTAAATAATTTGCCTTCTTCCCTTCTCTTAATTAATCTCCTCCTTTTTTCTTCTCCAATATAAATGTGATTGTTTCATAACTACTAGAAGAGCTTGTATGGATTTCCATTAACACAGACTAATTCTCAACTCTATCACAGTGTTAAAATTGTTTCTATTAAACCAATTTTATTTTTCTGGTCCATTCCATTCACCAGCTCCTTAATGCCACATAGTAAAATAATGACTCTAAAATTTGATTTGTATTTACTGATTCAGCTCTTTATTTTGGATACTTCTTTGGACAAAGATCAGTGACACCCTTTTGCTTGTTGTGTTTGATGAAATTACTTTTTAAGGAAATCATTGAATGATAATCATAACCATAGGCAGTCTATTTTGTTAAATAATGTTTATTATTTGATTTTTTGTGTGTGTTCAAATTACCAATAAGAATATTCTGAGAACACCATCTGATTCTCAGCTTCTTTCTTGATTTTTTTCATGAGTTTGAAAAGTAAAGCTATGACACCTATCCTCAATTTAACTGGCAAGGTGAACAAAAATATGTCTGGAGTTTCTTTAAGAAAAATGGCTTCTATCTTTTCTCATATCAAAATATTGGGTAAGGGGACATTCAGTTACAACTTTTTCTTCTTGATCTGGGACTCTGAGAAGTATGTGTCCTCTAGTCCAATAATAGAAATATTGCAATTTACTCCGTTTTAATATGGTGTGACAAATTTCAATAATTTATTTTAAAGCCTCATATTTTGATTTTCTCATTCACTTTTAAAAGTTAAATAGCCGGGCTCGGTGGCTCAGCCTGTAATCCCGCACCTTTGGGAGGCTGAGGTGAGTGGATTGCTTGAGCCCGCGGGTTCGAGACCCGCCTGGGCAAGCGAGACCTCATCTCTACAATAAATCAAAAAATTAGCTGGGCGTGGTAGCGCGCGCCTGTAGTTCCAGCTACTTGGAAGGCTGAGGTGGAACGATCGCCGGAGCCCAGCAGGTCAAGGCTGTGGTGGCCGGGAGCGGCCACTGCACTCCAGTCTGGGCGACAGAGTGAGACTCCAACTCAAAAAAAAAATTAAAAAAATAAAAAAATAAAATAAAATAAAAAGTTAAATCAATTTTTCTTACAGAAATAAAATGGTCCAAGCCCTGTGGTACTTTATTCTCCTGCTGTTGGTATATCAATCCCTAACTAGGAAAGGGGGACTAGCATATGACAAATGACCAGGAATCTGGGAGTTTTTCTGGAGTTTTCAGGAACAGAGTGGGTATAGGCAGAATTTTACCATAATATGCTTGGTATTATGCCTGTGAACATGTTGTATTACTCGAGAAGGGAATTTTGCACATGCAATTAGTTTTTAATTCATTTATTTTTAAAATAGGAAGATTATCCTGAATTATCTGGATGAGTCCAACATAATAAGTTAGGTATTATAACCTGAAGGGTTTAATGAAGCCAGGAATTTGGAGATCTGAGCAGAGAATTTTCCCAGCTCAGGAAACATTTTTCCTAACTGGTGACAGAAGAAGTCAGAGAGATTCCAAGTTTAAGAGGGACTTGACCCCAAATTGCTGAAGGGCAGTCCCATGGAAAATATGCAACAAATGAGGTCAGCATTCCAGGATCATTGTCTGATAAAACTGACAAATAGCGAGAAATAGAGACTTCTGTTTCTACAACCACAAGGTTCTGAATTGGGCCAAAGACCTGAATGAGCATGGGAGCATATTCTTCCCCAGGGCCTCCAATAAAATACAAAGCCAAACTGAAACTTTGATTACAGCTTTGTAAGATTCTAAGCAGAGGATCCACTTGAGGCCACCAAGACTTCTAAACTACAAAATAAATCTGAGAAATTTGTGATGTTTTAAGCTCCTTTGTATCCGGTAATTTGTCAGGGCAGCAATAGAAAACTAACATGACTCGTCTCTCTTTCCTTGTATTCTTATCATTATCACTATATCTACCTGTCAAAATACTATTTATTTTTTAAGATTCAGCTCGTCTGTCACATACTTTATCTTCCCATTCTGATGAATTGTCATTGCTACATTATATCATCAATATATACCCATTTTTATTTCTCACTAAATTCTGACATTGGAGATGACTCTGTAATCACTCCTTTTATTCATACATATATCAATTCCCTTTGGTACTTAGCATAGTATCTGGCACATCACAGACTTTCCAAAAATATAGAATGTTGAATTAAAATGAATTCATATATTTGTCAATTATATTCTTCTTTTTCTTCCAAATTTTCTAGACATCTTCTATTTTAGCCACCAATATGTATTGGGGGCTTATCTGTACCAGCCAAAAGGTGAAGCGAGTGAACAATGTAGGCAATGTTCTTTGTCCTAGTTAGAATTCTATTAATTTCCTGTTGGGGAGAGCTCGCAGTTACCAAATAAGTGAAATCTATAATTTCAAACAGTGATGATCAATCAGGTGGAATGATTAAATTCAAGGGGGAAATATTTGATTGGGAGTAAGGATAAGTTTAGGAGATGATCTTAAGGCTGAGAACTGAAGGGTTTAATGAAGCCAGGAATTTGGACATCAGAGCAGAGAATTTTCCCAGCTCAGGAAATGTTAAGTGTCAAATGAATTTGAGAATAAGTTTGAGATGCTCAAAGAAAGAAAAACTGAGTATTATGCAGATCATATGCCAGAAATAAGATATTTTACCCTTTCTCAGTGACTATAAAGGAAGAGATCATCTTTGGTTTATCACTGTGCCAACCAGGCCAAACATAAAAATTAGGACACAGATCTATGCAGTACCTACACTTAATCTAATTAGACTGTAAATTGAGCCAATATAAGTGAGCTGAAATAACACATATTTCTCTTTGATTGTACCATGCCCCTATCAAATATTCTTTTAAACACATTTATTTATTTATTTATTTAAAGATGTGGGGTACAATTCAGAATAGGTATGCAAGTTGTCATTGTACAGGTAAAGTTTGGGCCTCCCTTTCATTCCCACTTCATCTGATTTGAAATGAGTTACCCTTATTGATGTTATGTGTCCCCCTCCCTCCCCTGGTAGTGTTCTGCTACTGCCAATCCCTTTCTCATAGTGTTATGGTAAATGTTCAGGGTCCGCTTATGAGAGAGAACATGTGGTATTCATTTCTTTGTTTCTGTGATAGATCACTGAGTATTATAGACTCTAAATCCATCCAAGTTGCTGTGAAGTCCATGTGTTTGTATCACATTTTTTCTAAACAATCCACTTTCAATGGACAGTATGGTTGGCTCCATGTTTTTGCTATTGTGAATAAACATGTGTTTGCAGGTATCTTTTAGGTAGAATGATTTGAGGTCCTCCATATATATTCCTTGTAGGGGGATTGCTGGGTCATATGGAAGGTCAACTTCTAGTTCTTTTCAAAATCACCACACTGTTTTCCATAGAGGTTGAACTAGTCTGCATTCCCACCAGCAGTGTAGAAGCGTTCCCTTTACTCTGCACCCACACCAGTATCGGTTGTTGTTTGTTTTATTAATGATGGCCATTCTTACCGGGGTTAGGTGGTAGTTCAATGTGGTTTTGATTTGCATTTCTCTGATGATTAGTTCATTTTGTGATATAAACACACAGCCCACATGATTTTTTTAAATACATGAAGTTTCTTTTGCTTTTCTTTTTTTACTTGTTTTCTTTCAGTTAGAGGAAAAAAAAGTAGATTGTAACCAATGTACTATTTCTAAAATTGTCTTAGAATAACAGTTTTTTCTTAAGAAAGTGTTCCTCTATATGTATTAAAACATTGAATGTGCTATGCTAGAACAATTTAACAGAAATATTTTAGTCAGTGACACTAGTTTTTGTACTAACCATGAACCTTACCCTCTTCATCGACAAATCAAGGAAGCTAAAGAAGGCACTCTCTGATGTTTAATTCTAGAAAAGTGTGTTTCTTTTACCACATTTTAGCAATGTCATGTTTTAACTATCTTCGTATATGCACATAATAACATAAAACTATTGCATTCTTCAAAGGATCTTTTCTTACAAAGACCCATATTGAAATGTTTAAAAGGAATCCGAGATACACAAATTTCAACTATCCATACCCAGTGAGAATTTTAACCTTTCTGAGTTATCTATGCATTCAAAAGCTGTAGTTCTATGAATGTTTGACAAAAAAGATGATTCGAGTAGCTCATATTTAGTCCATGCTTGACTGTTCAAAATTACTATAATTCCCTAAAAAAAATTATCATTTTAATTGCATAGTCTGGAGGATCTAATAATAAGAAATTAAGGCAGTAATTGTACACTTTAAGACATCCACGTATTTTCCTCCCTTATAGTTGTATGTCTTTCCAATAATTTATTAATATAATCTGCCTTAAGACTTCCTTTTACTATAAAGCATGAGACTTTTGACTTTGGTGGCACAAACCTCCAGGGAATAGGGATACAATGTTTCAAAAACTTAAACTAAGGAGATAATTTCATACCCTGATTGGTGTCTGTCACATTTTTCTCTTAGAAATAGACCATGAAACTTTTCACAAAATATTTCTGGATTCTTGCTCTCCATCATCGTGTGGCCCTCTCTCTTGTTTGAAATTCTCAGAATAGTTAAAAGGGTAAAAACGCCTGCAGTCTAATCCTTGCTGCCTTATATTTGCTTCATTTCTGTCACCCTGCAAACCTTTGTATAAGTTTCAAATTTCACCTCTTCAGTTTTCAGTGGGTTGATGTGGAACAGTCTGTGCACCACATGCTGAAATGCCAAGGCTTCACTTGGCATATCTGTTAACTGGGGACATATGGCATTTCACCCCTATCCAGGACTCATAACTTCTATTTTATTTCTCAGACACTTTTTGCCTAAGCATTAAAAATTGCTCCAAGTCAATTATTTAATAAATGGATATATCACATTCCCACAGCTAAATGGCAGGCTATCCTTTCTTTCTTTTCGATTACCCTATTTTTCCCTTATTTCTATTTCTTTTCTATTTTTAAACTCATTTTTTATTAGCAAAAGAAATGGCTCCTTCTAATTTGTAGCCTTGAATTTTACTGGAAAACATCTACTTTTCTGTTTCCGTACTTCCCTCAGAAAAGTTGTGTTATTGCCATATTTCCACTGTTAGTATGAAAAAAGGTTTGCATGCAATATTTTATTTTTCAGTATTACTTTTTAAAGAGTTCACAGTGGATTGAGTCTGTTAGTGTATAATCATTAATCACGTTTTTTCAGCACCCGGTAAGTCTATCACACAGTGAAAACTGGCAGTTAAGAATAGCAACAACAGAGCCACCACAACTAATATGTGGCAACAGATTTTTATGATATAAAATGTAGGGTGCCTCTTCATCTTACAACTAGGCATGAAACTTAGGTATTTCTTTATTTATAGTTGTATGTTTTAAACCCCAAAGTGAAATACGTAAATAAATTGTTTAAAAGGCACTAAAAATATGGAAATTAAATCACACTAGTTTTGTACCTAATTATTTTATTGTGTACCTAGTTGCGCCTTGGTTAAGATCAAGAACTCCAGAAAGAGACTTTGATATGTAAGTCTCAGCTCCAGGATCTGAAAGTTTCTATTATTGTCCAAATTATTAAGCTTCTCATTTTCTTTATTTTTCTGTTAAATGAGGATAATAACTCTGTGTGTGTGTGTGTGTGTGTGTGTGTGTGTAATGGGAAATAATTGGCGAAATATATATATACTATATATATATATATTATTCACACTAGACAGCTAAGGTCAATAGCAGTTTCTTGTTATATATTCACAGCCCAGAGGAGGACACTGATCCTTGGAGGAGCATTTAGGGGTTTCATTTGAGAATAGAGTGAGCAAGCCGAGGTTGGGTGAAATGGACTTTGTAGTAACAAGAGGTGAGGTAGCCCCTGCTTCCTGCAGGAGGAAGTAATTGGCTTATTTGAATAATTTTGTGGGGTGGCTGGGAAGTGAAACCCATTAGGATGTCTGACTGATAAGGACATTATATGAGTGGAGAGCATATGCTAAACATTTTGGGGTGTAGGACATTATTAATGATCAAAGTATGTGGAAGGAAGTGGAAGGAAGCAAGACTGGGCAGTGAGAGAAGTCGTACTTTGCTAGGAGCCCACCAAAGTTTTCACCAAGCCCCCTCAGACCTCTGTGGCACAGAATCATCAACGTTATCTCCCAGTGTGCCAACATGACAGGTGACTGACACACTCCTGTGATGAGTCTTTGGGTAGGGGCCACTCCAGGAAGAATGTGCTCCTGGTCAAATCAGTTATCTACAACTAAGGATAACCCTAAAGGAGTTGACAACAGCCTGCTGGTGGTAATTGCAACACTTGAGCTGCAATTCCTTTCTTGTAGAGTGAGTTGGATGGCACAAATCTGTATCCAAAACAGATGATTTCTTACTCCACTTGGATCCACATCCCACATTTAAGAGCAGTTCCTCCAGGACTCATCCAGATTTCTGTTCCTAGGAAACAATTAGAAGGGGAGGATTATTTGTTTGATTGTAGTTCCCAATATTGGCAGGGATTTAAGGGCACTATTGGATACATATTGCCTCCCTCTACAACTCATCCTCAAATCCGTTCACCCTTAGTGACCACATGTGATTGACTGGTGACTTTGAATGTGACCTCAACCCTAACTTTTGTGATTATATTTTTTAAAAAATATAGTTTAAAATGTATGCCACTGGGGGATAAAAAGTTATTTTTTATAAATGGTCCCCAAACAACTGCTCATGTATTTACTAGTATTAAAAGCTGCTTTCAAGCATTAAGGCAAAATGTGGACAATGAAGAGGTAATCTTTAAAGGGAGGAAGGAAGGAAAGAATAAAAACTTAAGAAGGACCGTCAGATATTCTATGGCTATAGGGCATTAACATATTGAAACTTTGGGTGCTTAGGGTTGTTAAGTTTCTTTCTTACCACTGACAATTACTTGAACAGTTTACAAGCATAATGTCTGGACAGTTTGTCACATATTCATAAAAAAGTTAAGCATATTTTATATATCTAGATTATAAAATGGACTAAACATGGAAATAGAACTACAAAGTGACACTTAAGCCTTTTGATCTGGGCATTACATTCTCAAGAAAAGTGATTTAGCTTTCTAATAGAAGTCTGCTCATTACATAAGACCAAGCTGAGAAATGTTGGTGCATTTTTTTTTCATCCTCAGTGCTATATTATAGCATTCCACTGACAGTAAAGTATCTCCTGCTGTGACAAGTATTGATCTTATTTTTCCTTTGAGACTGCTAACAAGCCAAACTGTAGCTTCATAAAATATTCAGCTGGAGCAGTGGTTTGTCAGAACTATAAGTTAACAAGAAATTTACTTTTATTCTTCCATGGAAAAATAAAACACAATTAATAATCTCCATGTATTTACTGATTACATAGTTGTTTTTTCAGCTAAATGACTGAATGATCTAAGAATTAAAGCCGTGTTTTTTTAAAAATTTTACTTAAGTATATATGTGTTTTTGTCTATAGAAAAGAATAATCAGCATCTTATACATAATATAATAAGACTGAAAAAAATCAACAAAAATGAGAAAACTACATAGTTTTAAATCTATCATGAAATAAGATTTCAATGTACAGTTTTAAAGTTATTCTTACACACAAATTAATTTGAAATTAAACTGTACAAATAATGAGAAAACAAGAAAATATATTTACATAGATCTTTTTGTGTCTTACTTATGCCATACAATAGTGAATATCATTGACTTGATATATAGTTAGGATATTAAGTAGTCAAAATTAACATAAAATGATAGCAATAGTATTTAAAGTGCAATTATTAATGATATTTGGTCTAAAGAATTGCTATAATAATGAGAATACAAACGTCTAGAACTCTAAAAATTATCATATTGCATAGCAAATAAAAAATCACATGGTCTATTTAAAGAAAATCTCAAACTTTTCAATGGAAATCCTTTTTTTTTTTTTTTTTCAGTTGGAGTCTCACTCTGTCACCCAGACTGGAGTGCAGTGGCTGCTCCCGGCCACCGCAGCCTCGACCTGCTGGGCTCCAGCAATCCTTCCGCCTCAGCCTTCCAAGTAGCTGGAACTACAGG
>CAUYQG010261030.1:0-28170 GCA_963574415.1 Tarsius wallacei | reverse complement strand
TGGAGTCTCACTCTGTCGCCCAGACTGGAGTGCAGTGGCCGCTCCCGGCCACCGCAGCCTCGACCTGCTGGGCTCCGGCGATCCTTCCACCTCAGCCTTCCAAGTAGCTGGAACTACAGGTGCGCGCTACCACGCCCGGCTGATTTTTTTTTATTTATTGTAGAGATGAGGTCTCGCTTGCCCAGGTGGGTCTCGAACCCGCGGGCTCAGGCAATCCACTCACCTCAGCCTCCCAAAGGCGCGGGATTACAGGCTGAGCCACCGAGCCCGGCTAAATGTTCTAAGTCTTGATGGTGGTGTTTACATGGGTATGTGCATATAAAACCCCACTGAGCTGGGCACTTAAGATTTGTGCATGTTACATGTGTGTTAATACTACGATCAACTATACATATATATTATTTGACAAGCCTTAACACTCCATAGAGCAATCTCTTTGAAGTCATCAATTATTCACTTGAGACATCATATTATTATATTCCAGAGTTAGGTAGCAATGGATTTGCTATTTAAATTTCTACATGATATATCTTTTGTCTGTAACTAGATTTTATATACTTGCCTTTTTAGAGCACTGACTGTTTGCCAGGCACTGCATGCTAATTGCTGAACACAGATTGTTTCTTTTCATCCTCAACCACTCAGGAAGTCGATATCATTAACCCATTTTTGTAGATAATCCTAAAGTCAACCACCTGGTCAGCAGCGGAAAGAGATTCCAGGCCTGGTTTTTCTATTTGCTAGGTGATACTTTTCAGCAATTCTATACTACAATATATTATGTCATAGATACCAAAGTATATACTCTACTAGTACTATACATATATTATATATGCATGTGTATATACCATAGGACTATAGTGAGCATCTTCCATTGTCGTTAGATAATTTTTTGGCCATCTTTAACTCATATTTAAGCTCCTAACGGGCCAAGATTTTATATTCTATTTCTGCTTTATTGCCTGACTTTCCTTGAATAGAAAATTAAATGCAATGGGTCCTAAATCAATGATGTAGACAATAATAGAAAATCAGCACCCGGAGGCAGGGGCATGGACAGCATCTGCAGTGATGGGAGCTTCTGGATGCATTTCAAAAGTATAGTTCATGACCAAAATCAAAGCCAGACATTCGGCAAATATATGACAAGGCCATTATCAATGACAAGAGCAGCAAGCTTAGGCAGAACAAAAATATGCTCAGCAGTGGTACAAACAGAGAATTCTCAATTTCTCCAAACATTTCACAGATTTAAAAGCACTGAGGCACTTGGGTACCTAAGAAACAAACATGAGATAGATAGAGGTAAATGGGAAACAATGAATTTCTTCCTATTTTTTTTTTTGAGTCAGTGTCTCACTCGCTCGCCCAGGTTGGAGTGCTGGCAAGCTCACAAACACCCCAGTGTCGACCTGCTGGGCTCCAGCGATCCCTCTGCCTCAGCCTTCCAAGTAACTGGAAATACAAGCGCACACTACCACGCCCAGCTACTTTTTCATTTTTTGATTTATTGTAGAGACGAAGTCTCACTAAGTTGCCCGGGCTGGTCTCAAACCCACGGGTTCAGGCAATCCACTAACCTCTGCCTCCCAAAATGCTGGGATTACAGGCTGAGCCATGGAGCCTGGCCGAAACAATGAATTTCTAAGTGGTTGGTTTTATAACTTCCTGCTTCATGCTTCTTAGGTTAACTGAAAAATAGTATTTTATATTAAATTTATTTATTCTTCCCCAGAACTCTTACTTTGAAATATCCCCCTTAACTCTTCCTTCACAACCAATCAAAACCGGCCTCACCTTTTTCTTGAGTTCCTGCACTCTGACCAGGTTTATCTAAAATGGTAGAGTGGGCAGATTTGGCCTCTGGCTCCTTCTCACCTCTCTTTTTGTCTTCCTTCCCCCAGATGTTCACTCACTCCCCTCAACCCCTCCCCCACACTCCCACCCTAGTCTCTCTGGTAACAGTGTTGTTAGGAGATAAGCACTGGGGAGAAGTGGGGAGGGAGGAAGGGAAAAGGGTGGGTCAGCAGGAAGGGCACAGAGGGAGGTTAACTTTTAATAGATTGTCTTCCC
Organism: Tarsius wallacei; assembly: GCA_963574415.1. Taxonomy (NCBI): domain Eukaryota; kingdom Metazoa; phylum Chordata; class Mammalia; order Primates; family Tarsiidae; genus Tarsius; species Tarsius wallacei. The sequence continues at coordinate 26,097 of CAUYQG010261030.1, read as the reverse complement.
ACTAGAGGCCCCTGCACTGGTCACTAGTGAGCAGCTCTATAATATTTAGCCTGCCCTGTGTTTAAAAGACAAGTAAAGCCGGGCGCGGTGGCTCAAGTCTGTAATCCCAGCACTTTGGGAGGCCGAGGCAAGAGAATTGTCTGAGTCCAGGGGTTCGAGATCAGCCTGGGAAACTTGGCAAGACCTCATCCCTACAATAAATAAAAAATTAGCCGACGTAATAGCACACACCTGTATTTCTGGCTACTTGGAAGCCTGAAGTGGAAGGCTCCCCGGAGTCCAGCAAGTCGACATTGGGGTGGCCTTGAGTGTGCCACTGTACTCCAGCCTGGGCAATGGAGTGAGAGTCCAACTCAAAAAAAAAATAAATAAATAAAATAAATAATAATAATAATAATAACTACAAAAAACATCGAGGCAATATGTAAAAAAAATTTTTTTAAGTTTTCAGGTTCTTCTGAAAAACCAAACAGTTGACCACACTAGGCTTGCATTCTCAAATGCAATAATCAGTTGGAATTGTGTAATCTGCCTATCTAGAAGGTCATGGGGTCTCCAGGTTGCCACAGTCCCTACCACTTGCTATTGCATCCCTACAGAGAGCAGTAGTCAGAAATATTTCTCAGTACCCACATGCCTATCCAAAGTGAGAAAATAAAAGGTAGAGCAAAAAGACTTGTTATTCATTTTTCTTACATCCAGCGTGCTTTACTCATTACATGCCTAGGGAACCATGTTGACACCAAGTTTGCTGCCCAGGTTTAGCCCCTCACATTGTACTTTAAGTGAGACAATAGGAAGAAGAAACATTCATTTTGGCTAGCATTCATTCATTCAGTCAGTCATCACATATTTACTGAGTATCTGCCACAAACTCAGGCACTGTCACTTGAATAGGCACCAGAAATAATGATGTTGATGGCAGTGGTGATGGTAAAAATAATATTAATATTTGTGGCAGGCCAGATACTATTTTAAGAATGCTCTTATTTAATCCTAACAACAAGCCTGTAGATTCTATTTTCCACACAGATAACAAAACAGACGTTCAGAGAGGCAAGGTAGTTTGCACAAGATCTACTAAAAAGTGGTCTGGCTGGGTTATGAAACCAGCAGTCCAGCTACAGAATAGAGCAGCCTTAACCATATGTAACAAGTCTCTGATGTCATAGACACGCAGGGTGGTGCCTGGGCCCTCTGGGCTTTGTATGCGCTCCTTTCCACTTTCCTGTAAGAAGAATATGAATGTAATGAGACTTCCTGACTCACCATGTTTTTAAACTGTGTTTGTTCTTTGAATTTCTTCCATGCTTGTTCAAAGTTTTAATCTGGATCATTTACCAAATCCCTCGTTTTCCTATATTTTAATTAATTTTTTTTCAGATCAGTCACTACTGTATCCCTCCTTCTATCTGAGGCTGACTTCATAAATCCCAGTAAGGAAATGTAAACAAACAAACAAACAAAAAGAACCCCACTAATCCTCTCTGGCAATTCCTATGTTTTATCTAATGAGCCTTAATGTAGTGGGATAAACAACCATTCCAAACTATTTGGTTGGAATTTAGAAAACTCCTTTTTTTTTAAAGCATTTGGATGATTTTCTTTTCTTCAGTCAGTTCCTGTCTAAATAAGCTTCAAATGGAAACTCCAAATGCAAACTCCAGGACCTTGTTCCTTTTGCTTGATTTTTTTTTTTTTAAACTATCACAAGAACAGTCTTGGAAAGTTCTATGTGCCAGGGAGTCCCCGAGGCTTCATCAGACCACTGCACTCCCTTGAAACAAAAGGCTAAGTAGCCATTCCTGGCAGGCATTTTGGTTCTGGTAAACTCCAGTATAGAACCCTAAGCAAATTAGGTATAGCCTGACAATTATACCATTCATTCGATCTAAATTCTGGTTTGTTTTTCATGTGGATGGAAATAATTCCAGCTTTCTCAGCCCCACTGCTGATCTCCAGGCTCTGATGTCCCCACCTGTTTTAGACTTTAACATGGTGAAATAATTATACCCTCAGTTGCCCATTTTCTGTTTCTCCTCTATCACTTGAAACCCTATACGTAATTTAAATTATGGCGTGGGCTCTCTCCTATAGTCTTCTCCAATAGTAACTTTCTTAACTTAAGAAACAGCAGAGGTTGTATTGGGAAATTTTTTCCAAAGTCGAGTCAGCTCCCAGAGCCACATTTTCTTATCATGGCAGCCAGCCTTCAGTCCAGCCCTCTGGTGGACTTGCACTACATCTTGGAGTCATCTGATACTGACCAGCACCCTCTCCCATTATGTGTATGCCACAGATCTCCTGCTAATCAGTCACTGTTGTCTCTGCTGTGTGAACAGAGCCAGGCCTTGCCTATTTTTTGGGGCCCCAATGCCGGGGCCACGCAGTGCTAGTGATCTCACCAGCTGCGACAGCTAGGGCCAGGAAACAGCTGGCGTGAGAGCCATCACAAGGCCTGAGCCAAGATAATGCCTGATTCTCTTCCAGTAGGTGGAAGGAAATGACTGAACGAGTATGTATTTCTTGGACACAAATTTTCTGAGCCTCTGAAACAGGAGGCTTGCCAATTTTGGACCACCTGTTTTCATCCCATCTAGCACCTTTCAGGGTGTGCCTTTTGACTTCTACCCAAGCATCCTCTACCCTTCAATTCCTTCGTCCCCTGACCAGTGAGGAAAGTTATTGGGTGAAGTGAAGGTTAATAAATAGTCCCACATGCTGAAAAAACAAACAAACAAAAAAGAAACAAAATTATTCAAGCTATCACATTAACACTCTACTTCATTTTACCAGAAGAAAAAAAACATAAGTTGCTATTTAATGTTAATCAAATAGTCATTTATGATTTTAAGATAAGGTAAGAGGAATGGGAACAAGAAGAGATCAGATGTGTCCGTATTAACCTTCCTCAGCAGTCACAAACACATGAAGTCAAGCAGAGTCACAGATGGTGAAGAAACCATGGTTCATCCCAGTCTCAAGAAGGTCCCAAGTACCAAGGAGGCATTCCAAGGAGGAATACATAGTTCCACAGTCTGATTATCTTCCCTACTGAACTTGATCCAGCAACCTGTTACTTCCCAGTTCTACAGCTCCATCATTCAAGGGATCTCTTGAATTTCATTTACATTGTATTTACATATCATTTCATTTGCAAATGAAAGTTACACTTCTTAGGTTATGTATGTTTTTTACTTTACTAAATATTTCCTCCATCTAATTCTGGTCCATTCTTCTTGGTCACATTAACCGCCTTTTCCACTTTTTGCTACACTTACATCCTATTAAAAAAAAGTAAACATATTCTCAAGATTTTCCTCAAACATTTATTCCAACTCGTGCATTCATCCAACACATATTTATTGAGCACTTGCTATGAGCTGGGCTCTGTTCCTTTTGATGGGGCTGCAGTGGTCAACAAATCAAGATCCCTGCCCTCAGAAGCCATGTGTTAATGGGGGATAAACTATTGATAAACAAACAAGAGTACTTTTATATAATAATAAGCACCATGAAGAAAATAAAAAAGGCATGGGTGAGAGAAAATGACTGGAGGAAGGAAATGCTTTGAATTGGGTGACTAGGAAAGGTCACTGGGATGGGAATACGGCTCTTTTCTTGAAAACAGTACATCCTGCTCAATTCCCTTTAGAGGTGACTCATTTTCTTATAACTTGGAGTTAGAAGTTGGTGTTGAAATTTGATTTCCTTCCTACTGCCATTTCCCAATGATTTTGAAATTACTTTCATTCAACATTTCCAGATCTTTATAAAGCCTACATCATTTAACTTTTTTCATTTTGGCCACCAAATTTTACCTACATTCTTTGATATCTTTAGGCCCCCAATCACAGATTTCTTACTTTGCACCCAACCCTTCAGTTTTTCCTTGGGTAGATACATCATTACAAAGATAAGGCCAACAATCTTCATGTGTATCAGTCCTTTGATTGACTTCTACTCCAATGACCTTCACCTCTACACTACCTAAGCAACCCATTTGCACAGCCACACTTGTACTTAGTGAGTGCTCTATGATAGCAACTTTGAACTTAAACTCTTAATTTAAAAGCTCCCATCAGTCCACTTTACACTCACCTCCACTCTTCTTTTCATTGGGATCTGTAATCATTTATCTCCAAGTCTACTTGTATCCTTCCGATTCACCTCTGCGTGTTGACTCTGTGTAGAGCAAATCTAAGTTCCAATCCCACCTTCCATTTAGAGCAATAAGACATTAGGGAAAAGTCAGTTAACCTCTGACTCTTTTCTTTTCAGTAAAACACGTATTATATTACCTAAGTAAATGTATACAGACCCTAGCAAATTCTTGGCACACAGGAAGTGCTTAATGAACGGTTAAGGTTTTTATTGTTACTCTCTACCTAGTCTGTTTTTTCTTGCAAGCACTGAACACTCATTATTACCATCACACTGAAAAGCATTTGCCAGTTGTTATCATTGGGGAAAAAAAAGGTCTCTATTTCTTTTTCCTCTCTAGTTTCCTCATTCCTGGATTTGACAGCAAAATTCCCATAACTGTATTTATGGCTTGTAGTTCATATTGATATTATCAAACCTCACAATTGTTATTCACCAATCTTTTCCTCATTGCTAATTGACTGTCTACTCCACTTATTGGAGTGTCTTTTTCTTTTTTATTAACCACAAAAATCCCTAAATGCCCTCGTTCAATCTCAATAAATGACCTAATCTCCCATTTTACTAATGTATCAGGATGTTAAATTCAACTCTTCCTGTTGTCTTGCATTTTCTGCATAGGTCTTTGGCTGAGAATAACACAATAGTTGCCAAATTCTCCACCATTCTAAAGAGAGATAATAAACCAGCTATACAGGACTTGCAAAAAGATGGCTCAAAACCAATTTTGCTACATAGGCCCAACACTACCTTTCAAATGTATAAGAGAATGAAATTTAGGAGGCCATGAGAGACTTTCACTGGGGAGAATAGTTGAAATGCTGTGGCATTCTTCCATTGCTCCTCATCTAACATCAAGTAAAAGGCTACTCAAAAGGACCCCAAGGAGACCTTAATATGTATCCTTTGTGTTAGCTTCTGAGATCAGATAAATTGGGCACATTCAGGGTGGTATGGCCATAAATTGTGTCCCTTTAGTTAGGAAGCGTAAGGTTTGGCATATATGATGCTTGCTGGGAAAAGTCTGAAGGCAAAAGTTGGTGCCTGGAGTGATCTGCTTTGCAGTAAAGAGGAAAGAAAAGGATACGTCAGGAGGAAACCGCTCCTCCATCAATAGCTGGAAAAGTTGCACATTATCTGAGAAATAACATGGTCCTTGAAGTAGACTGTTATCTTAGGATCAACTTAAGAACAGCATGGAAGCACGAAGTGACCCAGTAGAACATGGACAACCAGAAGACCAGAGGATGAGGATGGAATTGAGAGCAGCCTGCCAGGCTGTATTACAGAAGTTGCAATTGAAGTTGCAATTGGTGCTTTTCAGAGGAGTACCTTTGAGAAACTCAACAAAAGACTCTCAAGAAACACAGACCTCAAATTGTACATCTATCTCAAGAGAATAAGAACAACAGATGACACTATTCCAGGTACATAGTCTGGGCAATTTCCCCCTTAGTCTGCTTTCTATCTAATTAGATCCTGGAGGAGTAAAACTTAAAAAAAGGGCTGGGAGGGAAGAGATGAATAAAGGAGTATAAGATATGAATAAAAATGAATTCATGCATCTAAGCCCAAAGTAAGCCAGAGCTGGAGGAGTAGAGACCATTTTAAATTGCTTGCTTTTTAGGATTAAATATTACATTGGTAGGAACTATTCTATTAGTAAAATAAGACTGATCTTGGATACTAAAGGAACCAGAAAAGCTGTGGTACCTGGCTGAGATTTCATCTAGATTATACAAGAATGGGTGTAGGGATCCAGTTTAAGGGGTAATAAGAAAAAGAATAAAGCTACTCCCTGACTTCATCTTTCTGAATCAGATCATTCAATAAAATGGTAACACTAGGACTCTGTATGTGAACCTTCTCAACTACTCTCTTATTCTTTTTAAAATGTTATATTTGTTCACTTGCTGGTAAGAAATGACTGGTAAGAAATTCCTTTCTCCAGTGAGATAATTAATTTTCACCAACTTCCTTCTCTTGGTCCTTGTGCATTTGCCAATTAATTTTTCTTTTCTTTTTTTTTTTTATTTATTTATTGTAGAGACAAGGTCTTGCCAAGTTTCCCAGGCGGGTCTTGAACTTGCGGGTTTAGGCAATCCACTCATCTCGGCCTCCCAAAGCGCTGGGATTACAGGCTGAGCCACCGAGCCCAGCCTCCAAGTAATTTTTCTTTTGAGTTTGAGATCTTTCACTTTCCATAACACTGTACTCCTTTTATTACCAATTGTGATAATTTCTTAGTCTCCTTTGGTGTCTTCTTCTGCCCATTCTAGATGCTTTTTTGCTTCCTTTCCTCTCTCTGTTAATAGTCTCTCTGTTTCTCTAGGGCTTTCACTCTGTATATGGCTTCGTATAACACTACTCTTCTTATAACGTTCATAGCTACATTTCCAGCCTTGGTGTTTTGTCTAAGTTCAAGATCAAGAGTTTCAAAAACCTGCAAGACATTTCCACATTTTTATTCTAAAGTACTTTGCTCCCAGTTTGTTTCTTTAATTAAATCCTATCTATCTTTTAAGAACAGCTCAAATGCCACTCACTTTGTGAATTCTTTTAGAGCAGGAAGCACACAAAATTCCATTCTTCTTTGTAATGTACAAAACAACGAACAGTTTTTTACTTGACCCTCCCGTGTGCTAGAATCTCTATGGCAACAATGGAGTCCTAATCATTTTGTACTTTCAAAACACCTAGCGTAGACCTTCTACAATTAGAACATTCTTGATCACTGCTAAATTGAACTGAAGTAAAGACTGTGAATAGAAAAAATAAAGATAACACCTTTGAAAATATTCTGTTCAAATATTTAAAGTTAAAAATATGAAGGGTTATAGACAAGAGGCATGGAAAAGCTGGTATAGGCCCTAAGGAAGCCCAATTCATTCTGTATATCTGGATTTGTTTTCTTTTTTATATTTACTTTTTAATTATTTATCTATTTAAAGATGTGGGGGAGGTACAATTCAGGATTAGGTATACAAGTGGTCATCGTACAGGTAACGTTTGAATTTCACTTTGGTCCCCACTTCACCTGGCTTGAGATCAGGTACCCTCATTGATGTTATCTGCCCCCCTCCAAGCAGTTTCTGGCTACTATCAATTCCTTTCTTATAGTATTATGGTAATGCTCAGGGTCTGCTTATGAGTGAAAACGTGGTACTCAGTTCTTTGTTTCTGTGATAGATCACTGAGTATTATAGATTCCATGGATTTGTTTTCTTAAACATTTATTTTTGAATAATTTTCATTCTTTCAATTGAAAACTTCTTGACAGTACAGATTTTACCTGCTGAGGAATCAAGATGGAATATCAAGGATCCTTGAGTTGGGTTTTAGGCTTAACAATGAGGTTGTAGGGAAATTCTAAATTTAACCAAGGCAATAAAATAATGAAATAAGCCATACCAAAAATGCTTAAATATGTGTAATATGCATATAGATATCATATATAAACATCAGTCCGTATTTAGACAGTTGTGGGACTATCCTCACATAATTAATTTGAGTTGGTGTCACACAATGAATATTTTGATGGACACATTCCTTTACAAGTAACTTACTGCAAAGAAACAAAACAAAACCTTTTGTATTATAAAAATGAACATGGTCAGCTGCATATACTCTCCTGAGTTCTGATTCCTGATTCTTGATTGCTTCCATGACAACCATGTCATTTTACTGCCAGAATATCTTATAAACAGCTAAGATGAATGGAAATATATGCATGCTCTCCTGAAATTAATTGTTAAGAAATAAAAGAGAGAACTAAAATTATTCATTTGGCGAGCTCCATTCTACATGGAGAAAGAGAACTCTCCTGTTTAAGCCCTCTTCACATGGATCAAATTTTATATGCTGTTCTTTCTCGATTAGAAGTTTCCTATAATCCTTTTCTAGTTCTTTCACAAATGAATGTCTTACTTCCTCTAGTAGAATATGAACTCTCACAACTCTAGTCTTGCATTCCTCTTCCTTTTACTGTGTTCTTGCTATGTGTCAGCCACTGGTATTCATTTTTATGTATGTGATCCTTCATAATCATTACAAAAATCATTTTCAAGATGAGGAAACTGTGGTTCCAAGCAGTTAAGCCATGAATTTCCGTTTAGTCAGAGAAAGCGTCAGGCTTAAAATGAGCTCTAATGACTCTTACTGTTGCTTACTTGTCTCCTTTTTGATGCATCTTAAGGAATATATTATCTTCTGTTACTTATTTTGATAAATTGTACCATTGTTCTCAATTCATTACCCTTGTCTGCATCCATGTTTTTTTGCTATTGGCTTTGTGGTTCTTCCTTTAAAGACAGAGTTTATTTTCTCATCCCATTAATGTTGAGTTGGCCAAGTAAGTTCTTTTGTGATAGAATGTGGGGGAGTGACAGTGTGTGAAGAGCTGAGTCTTAAGGGGCACTGAGGCTTTTATTATTTGCCTCTCTTCTGCTTCTGCCACCACCATGAGAATAACATGTTCTGGCTATCACACTGAATCAGAGAATGAGGGATATTTGGAACAGGTCTTGATATAACCTATTGCTTTGCACTAAGCAAGCAGAGAGCAGGCTAAGTCATACAACACCTGCTAGACAACCCACAGATAAGTAATGATAAATTATTGTTGTTGCAAGTCACTAAGTTTTGAAGTGATTTGATTTGTTATGCAGCACTACAGTGGCAATAACTAACTGATACACTCATGATTATATATTGTGCTCATGTCTAATTTCCTTTACCAGATTATATATTTCAGAGTTTTTAAGAACACTTACAGGTCTTTTTTAAAACCTCAATAACTAACACTATGGTTTGCTGGCTATGAGTACACAAACAAAGTTGAATGAATAAATGTATATCTTCTATTTCCCATAGTCTGCTGGTATGTAAGTCTTGGTGTTTTTGTAATAAAAATACATAACTCTTACATAATCAAAGATTCCATAAGATAAAATAACTTACATTGTGTTCTCTATTCATAGTATTTGTCTCTGGAGGATCTTGACATGTTTCTATTTAAAATGTCAATTTGTCAAGAAGTAAACTGTCTCAAAATACTAGCATTGTGATGTGATAACATATGATACTCAGTTATTTGTTTCTGTGATAGGTCGCTCAGTATTATAGATTCTAAATCCATCCAGGTTGCTGTGAAGTTCATAATTTTGTTCTCATTTATAAGCAGACCTTGAACTATTATTGTAATACTGTAAGAAAAGGATTGGCAGAGTGGGAAATTGCCAGGGGAGGGGAAGCGGGATTGGCAGTATTGGGAATATCCCAGGGAAGGGAGGGCACACCTCATCAACAAGGTTACATGCATAATGAACAATTGTATATTTAACCCTGAATTGTACCCCACATCATATATATATAATATATATATATATATAATATATATATATATATATATATATATATATTAGCATTGTCTCTTTAGAAAGGCAGATTGATATGGTGAAAATAATGCAGTTTTGGTATTGTGGGCCTAGTTTTTTGTTTGTTTTTACTTATTAGAAATGCCAACATTGAACACTGACTCCTCTGAGCCCAAGTTTCTCATTTATAAGATAGGAATAATAGTATCATTCTTTGTGAAATTTTTATGCAGATTCGAATAACTGATAAAAGTAAATATATATCTTTAATAAAAGTTATTATTTGTCAAGGACCTACTATGTGTAATAGATCTTCTACTCAAAGCCATCACAATATAACTATAGCACATTAATACAGAATACCAATTTTACTTGGTATTACATAATATATAATATTTTTACGAACTTTACAAATTTTAAGAAAAGCAAATAAATGTTGTGTATGCAGCTAAATTTGGGCTAAATTTTCTGACCTTTAGAGGTCGTACTTCCCTTTTTCCTTTCATTAGTAATGCTTTTGGGTATATTAGTGTGATCAAGCTGCTATAACAAAGTACCCTAGACTGATGGGTTGCTATAACAAAGTACCCTAGACTGATGGTTTAAATGATATAAATATGTTTTCTCACAGTTCTAAAACCTAGATGTTCAAGATCAAGGTGTCAGCCAGGTTGGTTTCTGTTGAGGTCTCTCTCTTCAGCTTACAGATAGCCCTTTTTCTCTGTGTCCTCCTATGGCCTTTCCTGTGTGTTTGCCAGAGGGGAGAGAGAGAGGGAGCGAGAGAGAGAGACAGAGAGAGAACACAAGCGAAGAAACTGAGCAAGAGCATGTGCTGGTGCCTTTTCCTCTTTTTATAAGGACACCATACCTAAAATATTAAGATTCCTTCTTTATGACGTCATTTAACCTTAATTATCTTCTTAAATGCCCTATCTCCAAATACAGTTAAATTGGTGCTTCAGCACATGAATTTTAGGAGGACAATATTCAGTACTTTAGATTGGGGTAGGAGCCGGGCTCGGTGGCTCAGCCTGTAATCCCACGCTTTGGGAGGCTGAGGTGAGTGGATTGCCTCAGCCCACGAGTTTGAGACCCGCCTGGGCAACTTGGCGAGACCTCATCTCTACAATAAATAAAAAATCAGCCGGGCGTGATAGCGCGCGCCTGTAGTTCCAGCTACTTGGAAGGCTGAGGCGGAAGGATCGCCGGAGCCCAACAGGTCGAGGCTGCGGTGGCCAGGAGTGGCCACTGCACTCCAGTCTGGGCGACAGAGTGCGACTCCAACACAAAAAAAAAAAAAAAAAAAAAAAAAAAATTGGGGTAGGATGGTTTTTCAAATAGATCCAAAAATTATTTCATACTCTTCAAGAGGAAAGACTTAATTCTCCTCCTCTTGAGTGTAGGCAGACTCAAAGATTTGCTTTTCATGAATAGACTATGGCAAAAGTAATGAAATATCATTTCAATATTGGGTTATAAATAAACAGGTAGATTTAACCTATGTGCTCTATTTTGCTCTCATAGTCTAGTTCACATTCTCTCGGACAATTTGCTCTAGGGGAAGCCAGCTGCCATGAAGAGACCCCATGCTGAGGAACAGAGGGTGCCAATCAAGACCTAGTGAAGAACTGGCCCCTACCAACAACAATGTGAGTCCATTTGGAAGTAGATTATCCAGCTCCACTCAAAGGTTGAGATGATGAATAGTTGACTACAACCTTATAATTTACAAGAAAGTTGTTTTTAAGTATGGTCTGGTTTCTTCTTTCTGCTTATAGTGAAATGTGAGAGAAGAATAAAGGAGAGACTATTTAACTTAAAGTAACCAGGACTTGGTGGTTTTGCAACTTCTCAGATAATTCAGATAGCAGACACTTCTAAAATTAAAAAGTGGCTCCTCAGCTAAGAGCATATGCAGGGTGGTGCCATGAAAACTAGTCTAAAGATGAAGCCAAAGATGTGACTGTAAAATTATTTCATAAGACCTCAGAAAGAGCTATGGCGGTGCCTCAGATTTCCTTTTGGTCCAACAAAAGACCCACTAAGGATAACAGATGTGTGTCCTACAGATTCTTTCAATCATGCAGTAGGGGTGCCTTATGAGTCCTTTAGTCTCAGCGGAATCCTAATAAAGAGCTTATCTTGACTAAACTGGGGGTGTAGTTTTTGTCAAATACAGTGCTTCCCACTCCCCAATAAGGTTCAGAGAAACCAATGAGGTTTTTAGAGGAATTATATATGTAGTGGCATTGTCAACTGGAATTCAAAAGAACAGAGACAACACAAAATGAAAAGCGGCCTTTGAGCTTCCAAAGTTTTACTGGCAGAAATCAGGCTGAGAAAACGACTCAGCTGCAAATATGTTCTACTTGTCATGAAAAAAAAAGGAAGGAGGAGGAAGAACCAAAAGCCCAGATTTTCAAGCTGAGAGCCATGGAGAAATAGTCTCAGGCCATGAGACCTAATCAGTGAACATCCAACATTTGTCCAGCTGGATTTCACAGTAGCTATGGACCAGTGACATTTTGTGCCTTTTATCATCTCTTATTCAGGTCAGGAATACCCATGGTAGCCATCTTAAACCTGTCCCACCATTATATGTGTGTATATATATTATTTGTGCTGCAACAAGATAACATGTACCTTTAGTTTCATAGGTAGAGGGAAACTGTACACAAGGGACTAACACTAAAGAGTTTTATTTATGCCTGGACTCAACTTAGATGCTGAGATTCTATACTTTAAGCTGAGGTTGCAATTAAATGAGAGCTTAGTAGCCTTGAGAAAGAGGTACATCTTGTATCAAAGATGAATATAGGTTGGTGACCGAAGGCCGACTTTATGGATTTACAAATATCCGCAAATTATTTAACAATCATCTCTTCAAGAGGTGGAGCTTAATTCTCCTCTCTTTGAGTGTTGTCTTATTGGATTTCTTGGGTGTCAATAGCTTGTTTCTAATACATAAAGTACAAGAATGATGGGTCATCACTTCTGAGATTAGGTTCTAAAAAAAGACTGTGGCTTCTGTGTTGGGTGCTTTCTCTTGTCCTTGTCTCATTCTTTTCTTCTCAGAGTACTCATTCTAGGGGAAGACAGCTGCTATGAAGACAACCACATAATGAGGAATAGTGGCCTCCAACCAACAGTCAGCATGGAATTGAAGCCTTCCAACAGCTACATGAGTGAGCCTGAAAGCAGGGCTACTAGCCTCTGTCAAGCCTCCAGATGACTGTAGCTGTAACTGATGTCTTGTTGGAACCTCATGAGAGTATTCTAAGCTAGAATCACCCAGCTACATTGCTCCACATTTCTGACCCTCAGAAAGTGTGTGAAATCATACATATTTGTTGTTTTAAGCAGCTAAATGTTGGGTATAATTCGTTATGCTGCAAATAGATAACAATTACAAGGGAAAAGCATTTTTAAAAATCCTATATAGATAAATCTTATTCCTCATTCTGTAGGTAAGAAGAGTGAAGTGTAAGAAATATGAAGGGATTTTTCTAAACCACACAGCTAATAAATGGCAGGATAAAGATTTAGATTCACAGCTATGTGTCTTGGGGAAAAGAAACATAAACTTTATATAAATAAAAATCAAAATACAACGCAGCCACTTTTTTTTAAATAAAAATAGTGTTTGGGCTGAAATAGGTAGTCCAATAATGACTTACAAAACTACCATCTGCTTTAGTTGTAACTGAAGTGTTGGACAGGCAGGAAAATGTGCAAGAGATGCTTAAATCTATAGACCACAGGGGCCAGGAGGTCTGGTAAAGAAGAGGTGAGCCATTCCTTCTTCATTCTAGCTTTTCCAATTATGTTAATTGTAACAGAACTTGGCTTCCTGGCAATGCAGAGCTAGTGAGGCATTTGACACACTGTAGAATTTAAGTTCAAAAGTAAAATTGTTTAATGAATGCACACCCTACTCCTTATTCATTATGCAAAGTCGGGTTGTAGAGTTTTTCAATATGTACTCTAATTCCCTTTAAGAAACGTGATTCCACATTCCTCATATTAGTGCAGGAAAGAAAAAAAAAGATATTCTGCTGGAAGAGGCTTTGGGGTCAGTTAGAAATTCTCTGCTCTGTTTTTTAAAGGAAGATATAATCCCCTTTTCTCAGCTATTGTGTTTTATTCTGTTGAGGGTTGATGGCTGTGAAACATAGCACCTCCCCCTCAACTTTTCCATATAACTTGATTAGACAGGAATAATCTCTTATGCTTTCATGCACAAATTTAGGAGTGACCCAGAACAAACGAGTTTCCTTCATCACCATAGCAACCAGGACTATGGAAAAATGCCACTCACTAGGCTATGCAAGTCAGATTTCATTCCTTTGATGTTAATTAACAAATTGCTTTCAGAAAATCAATGAGTTCCCTTGCTCCCCTGTAAATGTTTGTGATATATTTTTTAATACTTCCTAAAGTGATATGGTAGAAGAATGGATGGGAAAGACTGAACAAAATAGAACACTAACTTTTCCTGGTACAACACAGAGGTGATTAGGAATGGGAGCGTGCATTTGGCCAAGGGTTGAACCCATTTGGATCTCTTAGGCCTTGAGACACAAATCCATGTTCTCTTAATATATAAGTTTCTTCACTCTCAGAAAATGGTGGTTGCTTCTTTTCGAGGAAGAGAAATACAGAAAAGTTAAACAAAAGGGCTGTCACAAAGAAAGATTGTTGTAGAACTTATATTTAGATTTCTGTAGTCTCCTAATCTGAACCAGAGACTGTAAAACTTCTCAAGGGCAATTTGGTGATTTAACCAAACATCTTTAATATGTGCCCACCATTTCACTTAGAAACTCCACTTCTAGGGAATTATTGGAAGAAGACACTCAGAGAAGTCTATAGGTAAAATATACATGGATAGTCTTCATAGTGATGTTTATAATACATTTTTAAAGTTGGAAACATTCTAAATGGCAATGAGGGATTAAAGTGATCTAAATGTGTTTTTACAGAAATTAAACAGGGTTTATAAAATATCAAGTGAATAAAAGCAGCTTAAAAAACAGACTGTTAAGATGACGCATTTAAAAACAATTGGAAGTTTCCAAGCAAGTTTCAGAAGTTTGGCAAAAGAATAAATAGACCTCCAAGGAAGGGGTTTCTTTTTTTGTGGTGTCTCCCAGGAAGAATTTTCTTTCCTTTTTTTTTTTTTTTTTTTTTTTTGGTGGATGTCTTCTTAAGGCTTCCTACTATTTTACTGTATGTGAGAGGATATAAAATGACTTTGACAGAAATATATATGAAAGACTCAGTTTCATGTAATAAATCCTCAAACTGGGCATGCATCTGTCTTTTTTTTACTAGATTACAAAAGCTTATTAAAAGATATATCACTGGTTCCATGAAATTTCTCCATTTTGTAAATTGCAATATGATGTGAGAGATGATTCAGAGAAGGTATTCTTTGAATTGGGTTAATTAGTTATTGATAAAAGAATTAAAAACTGTCCCCTCCCCTACCTTAGAGAGGTGAATCTCCTCTCTCTTTCTAAATAAACTATATTCTCCAATCTTAAAAAAAAAAACCCTGACATTTTCAAATACATTGAGCCTTATTGAAAAACTAATTATTAAAAACCGTTGCCCATTTATGAGAAATAAAAATAATTTCTAGATGGAACAATGTAAAGGTCAGAAAAAATACATAAATATGGTCAGAATACAGTAGTCCTCTCTTATCCAAGCTTTCACTTTCTGTGGTTTCAGTTACCTGAGGTCAACTATGGTTTGAAAATATGAAATGGAAAATTCCAGAAATAAGCAATTCATAAGTTTAAATTGCACACCAGTCTGAGTAGTGTGAGGAAACCTTGGTGCCATCTCTCTTTGTCCTGTGTCAGTTGTGAATTATCCTTTTATCCAGTATATCTATGCTATCTTTGCTACACACACTTTAGTTATTTAGCAGCCATCTCATTTATTAGATGGAAAACACATAGCATATACAAATGTTGGGTGCCATCTGGGGTTTCAGGCATCTGAAACTGCCATCTTGGAATGTATCCTCCAAGGAAAAAGGGGGAGTACTGTAGTTTGAAAACCATTGTGGTAGAAGATAACTTCTACAGTTCCACCTATGTTCATTCTTGCCTTTCTCTTGCAGAGAGTTTTGGACTAGGTCAGGACATCTAGGCTCTTGCAATGGCAGCATCAAGCTATGTTACATTGGACAAGGTAATTAACCACTGTGCAGCTCAGTTTCCTTGGTTAGAAAATGAAAGATTGAATCAGATTATATAAAGCGGTATGCGCTAAAGTGGTCCCTGATACTGCTGTGGTATTTAAGCCCTGTGTATTACTTTCCTTTTGGGTGTGAGCTGGACATAGTAACTCACTCTAGTAAATAGAATAAAACAAAAGTGACCTCATGATATTTCTGAGATTATAGTACAAAGACCGTGATATTACTTGCTCCCTCTCTCTCGCTCCCTCTCTCTCTCTCTCTCTCTCTCTCTCTCTTTTTCTCAAGGAATCTTCCAAGTTGTGAATAACCCTATTTAGAGCTTTGCATGGCAAGGAACTGATTTTTCTAGCTAACAGCAGGCAAGGACTTGAGTCTTGCCAATGGCAATGTGAGTGAGCTTGGAAGTGAATCCTCCAGTCAACTCTTAAGATGACTAAGCCCCAGTCAACTATTTGATTGCAGCCCTCTGAGACTACAAGCCAGAAGACTCAGGTCAAAGCACCTGAATTCTTGACCCACAGAAACTTAAAGTATTTAAATACTTGTTGTTTAAAGTCATAAAGTTTTGTGGGTAATTAGGAGCACAGCACAGATAACTATACTCAATAGATAAGCTTCCCTTCTACTTTCTTTTAACAGATATCCAATAAGCAATTGTCTTTTTTAAAATATAAATCCAGAGTAAATTTTGATAGTTTATAGAAAAAAATTATCCTGATTTTGAACTTTTAATTACCTTTTAGGAAACCCAGATTTTCTGGTTTATGGACTTATTCCTCATTCTCTCTCTTTCTTAAAAAGAGAAAGGGTCTGTTGCAGGGGGCAACACAACTCACTGTAGCCTCAAACTCCTGGGATCAAGTGATCCAAACTCAGCCTTCTGAGTAGCTGGACTACAAGTGTGCACCACCATGTATGGCTAATTTTTTTATTTTTTATTTTTTGTAAATACAGAAGTAAGGGAGAAGGCTCAGTGTGTTGCCCAGACTGGTTTAGAACTCCTAGCCTCATCCTCCCAACTTGGACTCCCAAAGCACTGGGATTACAAGCATAAACCACTTTGCTAAACCCTTCATCCTCTTTAGATGCTGGTAGAACCACAGATACTGAGTCTGCCTCAGAATTACAGACATCCCTCAGTTTATCTTCTGATTTTTACAGTATCTGTTAGAAGAAAAGCTGACAGTTTCCATTAGTCATCCCATTGCTAAAACTGTTGACAGGCAGTTGGATGTATTTTTCAACAGGAATCCATTATTTGCCTTCTAAAAGCATAAGCTCAAATGCCTTTTAAGAGTTAAATAAAACTACTTAGAAATTTTTTTCACCAAATCAACTTATTATCTTCAAGAGAAGCCATTTTCACCCTACTACTTGTGTAGCTTAAGCTCATAATTTGAGTCTACTTGCCATGACTAATTTGGGTTTTTGTGAATTATCAGTCAAATTAAATTCCAAAGCTGTGCTTTATTTTGTATAAAAATCATCTGATTGTTAAAAGATTATATTTTAATTTGTAACCTAATAATTTATTATTTGCTCTACCCCCTTCCTTCAACTCAATCCCAAATGATATAATCTCCTTGAATAAGGATACAATACTTCATCACAAAATAAGACAATATGCCTCAAGAGATGTTTGAATGCCAGTGCTACACAAAATAATGGGATCATTACTTTTTATATTTCTTAGTGTCAATTACTGTGGTAATGTAAGAGTATTACATTATTATTTGTTGAATAAAATAACATTCTAATATATAAAACATAGCAGACCATTCCTTCTTCCAGAAGGAAGAAGTTTCACCCCCACCTGCAAATAGAGTATAACTGTTTCTACTAAAAATTTCTGCTTTAGAAGAAATTCCACGTAAAACAATCTAGTCTAACATATCAAAACAACTCTAGTATGTAAGAAATTTTCTTAAAAAACATGTAATAAAAAAGTCAGTGCCAATTTAACCATATATATATATATATATATATATATAAAACCACATGCACACACATATATATGCATGTGTGTGTGGTTATATATATCCAGTTTTCTTACATAAGGTCCTGAAGTGTGCCCCTGAACACACCTTCTTGTAATTATACTTGTCTATGCCTGTGCATTTAATATAAGTATTCATATTTGAGAAAGAATAAAAACTCCCCCTATGTAGTTCAATGTGGAATTGGAAGTGTCTATGCAAAAGTGATAGTCTTGGATCACCATGGCTATATTTGAACTTTAAGTAAAGAAAACACAAAGACAATTTTATGGCCTCTAGCTGATGGGACTGTTCTTTGGGAAAACTGAATAATAAAAGAGTTAAGAAGAGTCTTGACACTGTATGATGGTGTCAGGAAAAACAGAAGTCAAATTAACATGTGATTATGCTGACAACCAACTAGAGTAACCTAGTGCCCATTTTTGATTAGAGACTAGATGGTAGAATTGGTAGGCTCAAGACGAATTATGAAGTGCATTCAAGTGGCACCACATATGAGCAAAACTAACATGAATTTTCCCTTTGAATTATATTAGGGAGGCCTGCCATTTTTAAAGCTGAAAAATAACCCCAAATACACTGTCTAGCAAAGCTTCTTTACTATGATAACCTATTTTCTTTTAAGAGGAAGCGTTAGCATTTTCAAGAGTAGATACTTAATGAAACAACACATCTTAATACCAAATATAAGACAGGATTTAGAAGATTACTATTTAATTCTTCTTACTTTGTTTGGGAGGGGGCTTTTCAAAGACAATTCTTAAACTGTAAGCTGCTATAATAGTTATTTACAAATCACTTATCTCACTCATATAAAAAAAACAAATATTAAAATTTATCCTGAAAGAGCAGTTCTTAGTTCCTGCTATACATTAATCACCTAGAAGATTTTCCAAATTAGAATTCTTCTGACCATATTGAATGTGAAGCTCCAGAGGTGGAAGCCAGAAATATGTACTTCTAAAAGTTAAATAATACATTAAAATATATATCTGCACATCTTCGAGGGAAAAAGGGAAAATTCAAAATCTACGCATCTATTTGGACAAAGGCAGCGTCTCATTACGGCCTCCTCTAATGCCGGTGGTTTTTTCCTAGGTCACGTCTCCATCTCATGCCATAAGCTTTTCCATCCTCACTTTCTTGAGTACACAATGCTCAAGATGCTGATCCTTCCTTCCAAACACTGAAAAATCTCTGCTCCTCTGGGTTTCTGAGCAATACGTCATCTGAGGGGACTGAGGCTTTGCCGAATTTCCCTTTCAGGGCAAGTTCCCTTCTCTTCTGCCAGTACCTTAAAGGAAGAGTTGTAAGGACGTTTCAGGGGAATAGAATCTGTTTACCAAGCTTATCTTTGATCCTTCTGTTATTTGCATCAATTTAACTTTCTCTAAACGTGCTGCTAGATTAGCCAAGTGGCCTGACAAAAAAATCTGTGAGTAAATTTCTCTCAATGTGCTTGTTGAGAGACAATTCTCTGTTTCTGAATGTTTATACCAGTTTTTGTTCCAGACTCTTTTTCAAGGATATCTCTGTAGCAAATAGCCTTAGAAGATAGAGATCTCATCTTCCCTGGTATAGAGGGCAGATTTGTTTTCTGACCAGGATAACAAAGATAACACCTCTCCATCCAGGCAAAGGTTGGGAAGATTCAACCCTGTGTAACACCAGGGATTTTCCAAGATTGGATTCTTCAGCGTGGTGCAAACCTACAGCGTGTGCAACGTCCCCCTGGGCTACTCTGCATTGCCCTGGGGGGACAAGAAAAAACAGTGAAACATGAAGCTATTCTTCCTGCTGTGCTGAGTTTAAAGTTATTATTTTCTTAGTCAGGAATCTTACCCGTGCAACCAGTGACAGGCTAAGTTGTTGATATAATAAGATCACCTTGGCCGGGTGCAGTGGCTCAAACCTGTAACTCGAGCACTTTGGGAGGCCGAGGTAAGGGGATTGCCTCAGTCCACGGGCTCGAGAGCAACCTGGGCAACTTGATGAGACCTCTTCTCTATAATAAATCAAAAAATTAACTGGGCATGGTAGAGCATACCTGTAGTTCCAGCTACTTGAAAGACTGAGGAGGAAGGATCACTGGAGCCTAGCAGGTCGACACTGGGGTGGCCATGAGCGAGTTACTGCACTCCAGCCTGGGCAAGATTCCAACTCAGAAAAAAAAAAAAAGATAAACTTTATCATTTTTGAGAGTGCTTATCAAGTTTCTGAACTACACTGGACACCATGTCACTGAGTCTCAGTTCTGCTACTTCCTAGTTATAGGACTCACAGCTACATCACATCCTTGCTATGTCACTTACTAACAATGGGACTTACCAGTTAGGTCACTAACTAACCATGGGAACTTAACAGTGACAATAGCAATAAACAATAACTGTAATAATCATAAATATGATTATAGTAGTAACAATAACAATGGCTAATGTTTGTTAATGGTATTCTAAATGCTGTGTGAAGTGCTTTATGTAACTTAGCTCATTCAATCCCAGTTGCTGTATCAAGGAGGAATATCAACAGCTATCATAATTTTCCCTTTTGGCATTATGGTGAAGCTCAAAATGAAGTCATTGATAGCAAAGCACATTGGGAGCTGTAAACATCAATCCAAAAGAAATCTGTTTTCTTCTCTTTATTCATCTGGATCTCATGCCGGGCCCTGTTATGCATCTTTGTCTTTGCACACGCTGTGTCGTTTGGGTGAAATGCTTTCTCCTTTCTTCCTCAGCAGACTCCTCTTCGTCCTTCATGATTCAGCTCAAAAATAAATAATAAATATAGCATTGTAAAAGGAACAGATTTTTCCCTCTCAACATGTTTCCTTCTTGAGCAAAAATACAGTTTCTTTCGACGTCTTAGGTGGAGAGAGTTGTTCACTCTTGTTTCTAACTTCATTTCTCACTTATATTGGTGGGAGGCAGAGTGACAACTTTTGTGATAAAAGGAAAAGTATTATTGTGCATTCATCTTCCTCTTTGAGGCTTTCTCAGAAACTAGTCACCTGTAGCCCACACCCATGCATCTCCTCTGTGTGGTGAGCTGTTGAGGGGAACTCTGCCTCAGCCAGGAGATGGGGTAGGGGTCTGGCTCCTCTGACAGAGACTGAGAGAGGAATCAGGTCATTTGAACGGCTGGTGGGAATGGGGACAGGGGGTGGGAGAAACTGCTTGACCTTCAGTCCAGCCACATTTTCTGATCCAGTTTTGCTGTCTTGTCATGAAGTTGATCATTCTGTAAATGGACCAGCAGAATGTGTCGTGGTCCTTGGTTCTTGCATCTCATGGACAAAGAATTGAAAACACAACACAAACGATAGCAAGTGCAAGCAACTGGTTTATTAAAAGTAAGAATACACTCTGTGCAGTGAAAGACAAGGCTGCCTGAGTGAATCAGTCTGAACTGTTGAGCTTCTGTTTTATGATATTTTTTTCTTTTTTCTTCCCTTTTCCTGGTTTTCCTCCTGTCAATTTTTTTTTTTTTAATTTGATGGACAAGTCTTAAGCTACATAACTTTTGGGGCATCCCGCATGTGGGTTTTCTATGAGTACCTAAGTGAAACCCACAGAAGGGGAGAAAGGAGAGGGTTAAAACCATGATGATAGTATATGGTAATAACCCAAAGGTCATATAATGACAGCTCTAAGCTTTGAATGTGCATGTGTGCTGGTGAAGAAAGTCACCTAGTTGGTAAAGTCCCATATTAGGCAGGATGCTGTAAGGGCTGGAGCAAGGGACTTTCACTATAGAATAAGGAACCTGGAGAGGGGATTAGGCTGAAAGTGGGTGATCCAGGGTGTGGCTGGGGCAAGGTACTTTCAGAAGTAGAACGCCTCTGATCATGTCTAACTGCTACCTAATAATTCCATCACTCTTACTCCTCTCCTCTATTTCTCAATTGGTTTGGAAGCCAAAAGGGAGAAGGGAGTGAATAACTCACACTTCCTGAAATATCCTTGCCAACCTCCCCTTCCTTCCTCAGCAGTATCCTTAGAGAACTGTCAGGCAACTCTATTCCTGTTAACTTTGCTGTTTTCTGATCTAGGAATGCAGCTCATTGGTGCCAGTGTCATTGGTGTCTAGCAATATTTGGTACGCAGTGCATAGTATTGTGTATTCAGTAGTGTGTTTTGAGAATGTAGTTGGTATTCAATAAATGAAAAGACAAAGGTAACTCTTGGAGATTCTCTTAGTGCCGCGTTAGTTTATCATTTCAGCAGTAACATTGGGATGTTTACCCCATTCATTATAAGGTATCAAACTTGATAGCTCTACACCCAAAGCAGAGTGAGAATATCATATTTCACTGGGGACACATTGTTTTTCTGTGGTCCTCTTCCACATATGGCAAGTCATCAGAGTGAAATTTCAGAATGTCAAACAGCTATTGGCCTCCTAGCCATGCCAGAATATACTAAACAGGAACACCAAAACATGGAAGAGAAGGGAAAAGAAGGGCACAGCTCGAGATGCCTCTGACATTTGTACTAACGACATATTCTTCTCTTCTGGTTTCTTCCTTCCAAGATTGGTGTGACACCCTTGTACATGTTATACATGTTACTGAAAATAGGGAAGTGGATTTTGGTGCTTAGAGTTTTTAATGCTAAGCATTTATCCCTGAACTTGGAAGAGTAGGACTGAGCCCTGAAGTCCTAAGGTGGTCTGTGATTATAGTGTTCAAATTACATTTTGACAGTGGATGGCTTAAATTTTGACTGCTCTGTTTTTAGTGTTAGTACATGCCATGTGTCTTACATTTAGCATCTCATTTAATCCTCATAACAACCCCCCATTTAGAAAGGTAATAGCATCATTGTGTAGATGAGGAAAGTGAGCTTTGGTAAGTTGTCTAGAGGTAGAATTAAAGTTCATATTTGCTAGGCCAGGAATGGTGGCTCAAACCTGTAATCCCAGTACTGTGGGAAGCTGAGGTGAGAGGATTGCTTGAGTCCAGGGGCTCAAGACCAGCCTAGGCAACTCTGTGAGACCCTGTCTATACAATAAATCAAAAAATTAGCCTGGCATGGTTGCGTGTACCTGTAGTTCCAGCTGCTTGGAAGGCTGAGGCAGAAGGATTGCCTGAGCCCAGCAGGTTGAGGCTGCGGTGGCCATGAGTATGCCACTACACTCCAGCCTAGGCAACAGAGTGACTCTGACTCAAAATAAAATAAAATAAAATAAAATGCATATTTGCTTACCCCTAAGGCTGTTTGCCATTCTGCCTGTCCCCAAAATACATCGTAAGAATCAATTGCCCCATGTACAACTTTTCGGTAATTCATAATGGTAGATGCATTGAATTGGTGAGTTGAGAAACTGTTTCAAAAATTCAAGTTAGTATCAGTAACTTGTACTACTTGTCCATAGGAGGGGCATCGTATAGGACAGTAGTTAAAGGTTCTGTAATCCAACAGCCCCAGTGTGAATGAGCTAGAGCAAATAACTGCATCTCAGAAAACTGGAGTTATTTCAGCTATTAAAATGGGAATAATAGTATCTCCCTTATATGGTTTTTATGAATATTATAGATGATGAGGAGCTTAGAAAAATGATTGGTCTCAGTATGCTGTCAACAGATGACAGAAATTAAACTGAGTTTTAAATGAAGAAGTTCATTGTAATTCTAGTAGTTTCTATATAAACAATGAATGTATGTAATTTAGCAATATCTCATCTGACAAAAATATGGTTGCTTTAAGGTTATAAAAGAGAACTAGAGTCTATAATACTGAGTGACCTCTCACAGAAACAACGATCTGAGTATCACATATTCTCACTCATATAGTGGACCTTGAACATCCATCGTAATACTATAAGAAAAGAACTGACAGTGGTGGGAAACTGGGGGGAGTGGAGGGAGGTGGGATTAATGGTAGTCAACATCTGTCTGGGGGTGGGGAAACACCCCTTATCAACAAGGGTGCCTGAATGAAGCATATTTGTATACCTAACCCTTAACTGTACCCCACAGTATCAAAATAAAAAATATTGATATAAAAAATAAAATAAAATAAAAGGTTATAAAAGAGAAGTCAAGAGCTTCATGAAAATTTATATAGACTAGCAGTCCTTTCAAAATGCATGTTTTCCTGAACCCTACAACGAGGTAAACTACAACATCCAAGCTCCTGACCTCCTAAATGGTGATACTGGAATAATGCTATGGATTCTAGAAATTGCAATTTGGAGAATGAACAGCTGCTAACGATGTCAATCAGCTGACATTGAGGGTTGAAAGTGACCACGGAGAACGGAAGAAAAATCTTTTCTTAAAGGCTAGGAAAAAAATATCATAACACATGGAGACTAGCACACTTGTTATTCCACCAGATTTCTTCACACCTGCATGCATATAACACATCATTATAAAAATTCACTAGCAACATTTGAAATTGGATTCATTTTAACTTGGAAAAAAATATCAAGAAAACTGCTAGTTACCAGTGGCCAAAAAGGAAGACTCTTGCATACAGGAACAATTTCTGGAGTTCTGTGAAAAGCTAATTTTGTTCTTCTTTTATTTATATTACAGATATTTTACAAGTTCCATAAGACTTCATCCCACACAAGACAGTGAATCTAAGTGTCACAGAAGACTGAATTTCCTCAGTATTTCACAGTTACCGAAACACCTGTGCTAAATAGTTTTCTGTGTATCAGCTGTGAAAACTCACTGTTCAATAGCCCTCCAAATTTCTCATTTATTTCCTGAGTTGGGGGATTCTGGGGGAACTCACAATGGGTTATTGTTAAACTCTAGGAAGGATAGTGATTCAAGAGCTTCATAATGGATTAAAAAATAAAAAGTACCAGCAAATTTCACCTACGCTCCTTATAGACACTCGCTTATACCTCTTTGGAGATGCTGCCTTATCTGGAAATTAATTAAGCAGAAACTAGATGGGCACAAATACCATAACATTCTGAAGCTTAATTAGCAAATGCTTTTTAACTTCACAACAGGTCTTAGCCTTGCTGGTTACTTTGTTTCTTAAAAGAGGAGAAAGCCAAGCGATATTATTCTTTGCTTCCTTTCAGAGAGGAAACAAGCAAGGAAATTTAAAAATAGATCAAGGGATGCTCAGAGGGCAGCTCCCTAGCAACCCGGGCTGCATCGCTGGGATGCTGAGTGGTCTGCATTCTGCCAGGAATGTCGACAAGCCACTCCCACTGAGAGCAAAGATGCAGTGGGAACAGATCAGACACAGCCATCGAGGGGACACACACAGGTGACAGAAGAGCCACAGATACCCACCCCCGCCTCTTCAGTCTGATCAATGGGAAGTCCAGTCACTGTGCTCAGCAATTTTTTCAATTGCAATACCCCAGTAAGGCTGTGAGCCCATCCCTGGGGTCGCAACGCATAGGATGGAGGTGGGGAGAGCCCTTGGCCATCAAAGACCCTGGAGGAGAGAAATTATTTCCAAATGTTTGCTGTCTGATAGTGTAAAAAAAAAAAAAAAAAAAAAGCATGGCTCTGCCTTTTCCTTATTAAATAACATAAGAGAAAATGAAAAGATGGAATGTTTATTGATAGTCTTTGTGCCTGGTGCTGTGGAGTTTGTTTTTGAGGCTTTGATGTGAAGAAGAGAAAAAAAAAATATCCTGCATGTCATATAGCTGCAGAGTACAGGCACCCTGGTGCGCACTGTGAAAATATCATAGAAAAATATGACATCAAATTGTCTGCCTACGATGATACCATTTCTTATTAAAATAAAAAGAAGAAAGGTATAGAGACTAACAATGCATTTCCCTTTCTCACTCAGACGTCACATAAGCAAAGTTACCTAGATGTTCAAGATGTTAAAACATGTCCTTGTGTCAAAAGTGAAATAATTAAGTATTCAATGCCAGCCCATTAACCAGATGTGTCCTCCCCATCCCCGATGTCTTTTTTTTTTCTAGCTTGCTTGTCCAGAATACCTCTTGAAAAATGCCAAGAAAATTACTTTCTTCGACAATATCTATCCCTCCCTCCTTCCTTCCTTTTGGCAACAGTCCCAGATGGTCAGCCATTCACTATTTGGTGTAGAGACAAATCTTTTTCCTTTCTTTGACTTTTTAATTAGTGAAAAATATGATAGTGAAAAAGTAAATAGAGGAATAGAATAAACTTTTACGTTTATATCACTCAGTGTAAAAAATGAAACTTTATAATACCTGTTGAAATGGGTTTACCACTTAACTGTCTTTCTCTTTTTTTTTTTTTTTGAGTTGGAGTCTCACTCTGTCGCCCAGACTGGAGTGCAGTGGCCGCTCCCGGCCACCGCAGCCTCGACCTGCTGGGCTCAGGCGATCCTTCCGCCTCAGCCTTCCAAGTAGCTGGAACTACAGG